>JAOXJP010235500.1:0-10006 GCA_025762735.1 Platanus orientalis | reverse complement strand
AAAACCTCTGTCTGGTTTTCGAAAACCGGAATCCATGGCACAAGTGGTTTTCAACCAAGAGAAGTCTGGATCATCGCTGTTCACCGCCGGTAGGACCTCTCCATTATCCCATTGAAAAATGCAGCTCAAGTCCTCCTCCAAGACGATTCTAACCACAATTTGCCTCCCCGTCAAATATCTTTACATTTCTGGGTATTTTCCCAAGGTCACAAGGTCTCAGCTTAAGCCTCACCCACCTCAAATCTTCCTTATTCGTTGATTGAGTATCCACATCGGCCAGACCTCCGCATGCATCTCCAATCTTAGTAAAACAATCATCAGTCTACAAATGAAGCGGAAGCCCTCTCACACACACCCACCGAGATTTCTAAAGGTATTTCTCTTCCACAGTCCCCAACCAGGGTGTCCATCAGTGAAAAACCAATCTACCTGGAGCCACCTTCTGGGATCCATGGGAATCAAGCCAACAAGATTCAGCCCAAGAATCCCCAAACACCAAACCTTTATTCTCCTCTAGTGGAAAGATGTTGGGAAGATTTCTTTTCAGCAAAGCCAATTGAATCAACACAGATATATCTTTCCAGTTCAGGCTTGGATCCACCCGATCAATGCAAACAGCCAAAGGCTAGCTTCCAAGATCCATCTTCTTCACCCATCAATGGTCTTTTCTCCCCTTTTGCCCTCCAATCGATGTGTTGGATGCAATGATATCTGGAAACTCCTCTCTCTTGAGATCAAAGTTCCTTTTGCCCATTGGTTTTCCGTTCTCTGAAAATTCTGGTCGAGGATCTTTGCAATTTTCTCCCATCCCGAACCATTAACCTCTTCAAGGATAATCACCCTTCGTCTTCTGCCGCTCCTCGGGTGGACAGCAATTTCAACATACCAACCTCTAGAATTAGTTCTTCTTTGAACCACCAAAACCTTGTCCCCCTCATCTCTAGTTTTCACCAGTTTGTCCACCTCAAGCAGGCGAGCAGCTAATTTAAGGTTCTCCGTGACCCAGCGAATGGACTGAACCTTAAAGAAAATCTTCTCAGTGAATCCTCGGCTTCTTTCTATGATCGATACCACCTCTGTTCTTCCAATAAACTCCGTCTGCACATCAAAGGATTTGTGCTCCACCACAACAATTTTTTTAGGCATGGCTCCTCTTCTTTCAAACCCAGGTTAAATCCATTAAAGGGCATTTAGGAAATGGATAAAGATGGACAAGTTACTGTTGAATGTATGAACTGCACCATATATATATAAAACTTTACATGAGTCGAGCTTTTAGCAAGCTAAGCTTAGCACAGCTCGACTCAAGCTCACTTAAGAAACAAGATCTACTAAAAGCTCAAGCTCAACTCAATGAGCTTTAAACAAAGCTCAGGCTTGACTCATTGACAGCCCTAACCATGCTTTATGAAACAAAATGTTGAGCAGCCAAGAAACAATACATCCATAGAATGAGCTTATCTAAAGTGATAATGTTGAGATAGATGGGTGACAAGACTAGAAAGGATAGAGTGGTCACATTCGTGGGAGTTTAGGGATAGCATCAATTGGTGATAAGATGGGGGGAAGTCAACTAAAATGGTTTGGTCATGTGCAACAAAGACCGAAGATTGCATTAGTGGGAAGAAGTGATATAGTGCAAGTTTAAGGTTCCAAAGGAAAGGAGGAAGACCATAAAAGAATGTGGATGATGCCGGACAGCCTATGGATTTTAAGGAATCCAAAACTGAACTACAAGGACTGGCGGTGTGTTGATTGGTAGGGTACTAAATTAATGAAATAAAATTAGGTTCATGGAATTTTAAAGGAAAAGATGAAGAATCAAGAAACCAGAATTTTTAGTAGATGAACCTCCCCCTAAGCAACCATCTTTGAGGAATCTTTTCGTCCTGATGTGTGGTGGTGATCATGAGGAAAATCATCGTCATCAAGCACAAGTTGTTCGAAATTTATGATGTGTTTGTTAAGAATGGTGGTCTCATTAAGATAACTGAACGTTGTAAGGCTTTCGCCTCCTTCATCTGTTTCTCATCGAAGCTGGTGGCCTGAGACTACGACTACAAGTGCCTTGACATGGTGTTGTGTTGGAAGGTTGAGGATAAGTTCCTACTTATTTAAGATGACGGTATTCGGGTGGTTATTGTGAGCGGTTGTGCTAACGATTGAGGAAGATATTTGAAACTATCGGAAACATCCTGTAACAATTTCGAGCGTTAGATTTTGGTGTCTGGGGAGGTTAATGGTGTGGGGTGGCATAACCTTCGTCTCTTCCTCGAAAACATTTTGGTGATGACCTTTGTGATATAGGAGTAGCTCCCCCCCCCCCCACCACAACCACCAATTGTTGCAGATTTCCTGGGTATCCATCTAGTTGATTGCTCGGAAGCCAAGCAGGGTCAAATGAGGGTGGTTCCAAAGCTAGTTGAGGTGGTTCAGCGTGCTAAGGACAGGGAAATTGGGGTTGATAGTTCCTTTGGTTTGTCTTGGAGTAGAGCTTGGTGTAGGGCGATGTCTTGTGAAAATACCTGTCATTCTCCTAACACGAGCTGTCTATATTGATCCAAGCTTTTCTATAGTCCCTCCCCTCCTTTATTAGCCCCTGTCGGTTTAATAGGGCCATATGTTTATGTAATTCGCCAGAGGAGGTGGAGTGTCTAATTGGCTCTGGATTAGAGCTAGTGGCCTTGGGCTTCATTTTCTGGCTTAGGATCGATACACTTTGAATCAACGATGAAGTCTTGGTGGATTCGCATTCGCGGTCTCCCTCTTCAGCTTTGATTGGAAAAGGTTTTTCGAGTGATAGAGATGTCTGCATGGTTTCAAAGCCCTTGATATTAAATCATCCTCTCTACAGGAGCTCTCATGGGATCGTCTAGAACTCCTAAAGGGGGATATGCAAAATATTCCCAAGTTACTTTCCATTGTTGATCAATGTCGATTCCATCTGGTGGAGATTTATGTCAAGGATGAGATTTTCTCAGTTGGAGGCATTAGTGAAATAGAGTGTGTTTTGTAGGGGGAAATTCCTGAGGTGGTTAGCCGAAATCCCAATGGTGGTTTAGATTCATACAAAGGTGTCCAGTTTTCGGTTTTGGATGCAAAATTTGAATTCACTGGTACAGAGTCCAGGTGATTGGTAGAAGAGGGGGAGTTGGTGGAGTCATCAGGTCTACAAGTGGCAATGTCGTGGAAGAAGATGAAAGGTCCCTTAGTGAGTAATTCCGTTTCTATCCCTGAGTGCCCTAAGGTGGAGTCCGATGTGGGTGGGGTGGACTTTTAATTTCCCGGTATGATGGATAATGCTTGTATTACACCCTATTTTGTAGAGGTAGTAAGGCTAAGCCGTTTGAGGCCCCTTGATATTTGCATGATCACCTTAGCCTCAGTTCAGAAGACAGGTTGGTGGTGCAATCGGAGCCCTGTTGGGTTGCGCCTTGGGTGGGGTAGGCTTCAGGGTTAACCAATTTAGGCGGTGGTTTAGCTTATGGACCGGATTGTGATCTGAACCGGCTGGATTCTTCCAACTCTTTTGGTCGGCTTTTAGTTAATTGGGATGCTCTGCCAATTCCTATTTCTAACCCTCAAGTGGGGATGCTTCCAAACTCGCCTCTGGGGGTTCATATGGAATTTCCCTTAGATGCTCCCGTTAATAAGGCTAAGGAGTTTAAGTTTTCTTCTGTTGAGAGGGAGAAGTCGGCGATGGAGGATCTGCACTCAGGATCGAAAATATCTAGAAATCTTTCCATGTCCTTCACTCTATGATGGTTGCGTGTTTGGATGTGACTTCGGCTACTCTAGCTTCAATTGTTCCTTCTTCCTGTGCTCTAATGGATGGTGATGGTTTGTGCTTTATTCTGAAACCTTGTCATAGTTGTGGAAGGGCATGCGGTTGTTCGGGTATGGAAGTTCGATGGGAGTATGTTGAGTCGTCAGATGGGGCTTCTTCCTGCTCAAGGATTTCCAACTCTTTGGAGGAAATTTTTTCGCCTGTGGTTGTTGTCTCAAATAGGTTCCAGGTGCTTTCAAAGACTTTCCACTATGGAGTCACTGGCTAAGATGGTTGGTTTTGATAATGAGACTTAAAAGTCGAGTGATGTCATCTTGTGCTCCTAGCGGAAACATTGTGATTTTATGGGAGAGGAAGTGATGCGGCTGATTCATCTAAAGGCTTTTTCCTCTCTAGAGACAAGGTTCATATTAATCGTAGGCTAGATGTGGGCAGTGTGGAGTCTTGGTAATGTCCTCTCGGATTCGAGGTTCTTGGTCCTTCAAGCTCCTTGTTGCCTACCTTGAAGGAAGTCAATAATATGTTGGATGGTATACCTCTTCCAATTCCTATCCATCTAGTTGGGGATGTTTCTCTAAGGGTGCTAGAGGATGACTCAAAAGGAAAGTTTAGCAAGGTTGTGGTTCCTATTTCTTTTGGACCTGTGTCAGTGATGAGAAGGTATAATTTTGTGTCTCAGTTTCCACAATTCTCACATTTAGGCCAGTTACCTTTATTTTCGAAATTCCATTCCTCTTCTCTTTCATTTGCTCTAGACTTGTGTAGGTTTACTGAGTTTGGTTTTGGGGGTGAAGATGTTATCCGGAATGTTCATGGCTTTTCCCTTGTTATAAATTCCCTAGGGTCGAGTTGGGGGAATCAGTTGGTAGTTTTTGAGGAGAATAGAAGTTACCACTGTATTGATGTAAAACCTCTAGTAACTGTTGAGGGTTACATTGGGGACAGGATTGGCAATCATGAGGAACTAGGGGAGTATGCTCAGGTTGTTTCAAAGGTGGTGAACCCCCTTGTGTTCGAAACTGAGGATATTTCCTAGTTGGTTAAAGGTGCCGAGGAGAATTATAGGGAGTTAGTTTCTGATTGGGTTTTACGTAAGCTTGAGGATTTTAGTAATTTTTTGGGGCTTTCATGTGAGGGTTTTTAGGGGTGGCAATGTTTGACACAAATCGTGAACCCAACACGAAATAAGTGGGTTAGGGTTGATCGTAAACGTGTTTCGGGTCAAAGTGGGTCGACCCGCTTTAACACGATTAATAAACCCTTAACTTGACATAACATGAATCTGACCCGCCAACAAAAATTACCACATAGCTCACGAACCCAACACGAAATAAGTGGGTTAGGGTTAAGTGTAAACATGTTTAAAGTCAAAGTGGGTCAACCCAAGAAGGTGGAGGCTAATTTGAGTGAGAGAAAGAGGCTTTGTAATGAACTCAAGAAACTTCAAAGTAGCATCAATTATGAGAAAAGAATTGGTTGGAAGCGTGATGACAATGTGAGGAAAGGAAAGGGTTTTATTCATATGTGATTGATGGATTTAAAAATTCTTTTTGGAATGTTTGTGGGATGGGTTACAATGATAAAAGGGTTTACATTTTCCAAGATATTCATGGTTCTAATCCAGATATTCTTTGTTTTCAAGAGACTAAGATTGAGGTTATAGATTTGGCTTTTGTTAAGGAGGTGTTGGGGTTGAGACCGGTGGATTGGTTAGCGGTGCCTTCTTAGGGTCGTCCAAGGGTATTCTCATGATTTGGGACCCAAAGTGGAAATGGTGGACCATGAGCCTGGTGCCTATTCATTTTCGATCTATTGTACATTGGTTGGTGGTTTAGGTGAGTGGATTCTCTTAGGGATTTACGGGCCTAATCAGCTGAGGGATATGGATTGTTTTTTTGGAGATAGATAATGTTAAAGCCCGTTGGGACCTTCCTTGGTGCTTGGGGGGGGGGGGGGGGACATTAATCTTGTTAGATTTTCTCATGAAAGGAAGAATGAGACTAGAATATACCCTAGAATGGCTCAGTTTAACGGTTTCATTGATGGTTGGAGTTGGATTGATGGTCCCCTTAAAGGGGCTAAGTATATGGGGTCAAATTTTCAAGATAACATGTCTTTGAGTAGATTGGTTCGGTTACTTTACTGTAATCATTTGGATGACCATTTCCCAGGGATGATTCAAGTAGCCCTTCCTATGATAACTTTGGATCATATTCCTATCCTTTTAGAGTCGGTCCATCCTAGGGGTGGCTTTGCCCCATTTAGATTCTAAGAGATGTGGTTTTAGTCAGATGGGTTCATGGATGAGATCGAATGCCTAAATCAAGTTTCTTGATGGCCTTGAAGAGGAGAGTGATTTTTTGGTGGATGAGAAGTCTTGCAGGGACAAGCTAAGAAAAGACTTTCAGATGGCTTAAGGAGGGTGAATGCAATACAATTTTCTTTTCATAAAGTGGCTTCGATTAGAAGAGTCCATAATTCAATTCATGGTATCGAGGTTAATGGTGTTGAGGCTCAAGAGTCGAGGGTGATCAAAGAGGAAATTGTTGATTTTTATTCGAAGCTCTACAATGAAGATACCATGTTTAGGCCTTTTTCTTGATAGGATGGAATTTAATGATATTACCTTGCAGGAAAGGGATGTGTTAGAGAGGCAGTTTTTGGAGGATGAAGTCTGCTTGCCACTAATTTTTTACATAGATAAACTTTTTCATTTATATCATCAAATGCATATCGCAAATGAAAATATTCTTATAATTTTAAATGATTGTAGCATGCTCCAACACTGAGATAATAATCCCTGAATAACATCAAGAATACACATTAGCACACCTTTACCATCTATACCACAACAATTAAGACAAAGTCAAACCTGAGTGGCATATTTTCAAGTCGAATCCGTTCAACAGATAGATCTTCTTGCTCCACTTCATTGCTTATTTCATCAGTTTTTTTAGGATCTTTTTGGTGCCGTTCACTTGGCTTTCTACACAGAACACGCTGTAGTCTACAAATACCATAACCCAAAAAAAATAACAAACAAAAGAAACAAAAATCAGTTTAAACTATAAAATGAAGCAATAGATCATATAAAGATCAACATAATTCTCACAAGTTCTTCTACAGTTATTAGCAATAATATCAATTATCGTTCTAAGTAAGGGTCTTAAATTTTATGAATATACAATTTGGACTTGAGAAGACAATAAATATCAAATTTTAATATTTCAGGATCAAGCCCTTGGCTCAATTGGTAGTGCTTTGTGTGACAACCCTGAATTATGGCTTGATCCCAGCTCATCAAGGAAAAAAGGAACAGACTGTAGTTCAATTAAAGCCTCAATGAATACTGAGTGTAAAGGTATTGTTTCAATTTTTATACAACTTCTAAAACTAATTTTTCAGTCTAATTTTGCAATGACATTTCAAGGATTTAACAACATCCGAATATATAAGTTCATTAAAAAGAATTCCTAAGAAAGTAATTGTTCCCAATAATATCATGAGAGAAATTATCATTCTGAGATACAAACCAAGGAACCACTTACCTAGTTACTCTGAGAAGCCATGCCCATAAACGAGAAATGATCATATCCAATTTCTCCATGAAAAAGTAATCGGTAGTACGATCAATTCCAATGCCCCGACGGAAGATAATGTACTTTCCATGCACAACATGCACCAAGATTAGGGTAAGGCTTTAAATCACACACACAAACACACACACACACACACACATATACATATATGGATGTTTGTATTTATGTACATATATAAATCCAAGTCTATTGGTGCTGGACAAAAACTACAGAGGCAGATGAGAGAACTACTATTATCTGAAACAGGTTCACATAGCATAATCAACATTGTGAAAATTATATTATTACATTGCTCAACCTGTTATAAAAACAGTTGCCTGAAAAAACTATTCTACATCAACAGCCACAAACCACAAAAGTTGAATGGATTGACTTTTAATAACCACAGGAATGCAGAAAAGATAACACCTTATGTAAATAAAGTAGGAGCAAAACTTCGAGTTTCACAACCTATGAATCTAATATGGAACAGTCTAAACATCACCAATGAAAAGGATGTTCAGAACTATAGACTACATGATTACCTTGCCAGGAACCTCAACAACAACAACAAACAGCCTTATCCCAACTATTTGGGGTCGGCTTGCCAGGAACCTCAGCACCTCCATTATTTTCATCATTGCTCTCAATGAATAATGGGTCTAGCACAAAAATGAGGACTAACCAAAGAGGAATATGGTGGACATTTTCAAAGAGAAATTTGACATTTTCATATCTAGTTCCTATGTCGTTGATATGCACAAACAAGCTAATTTTGAAGCCTAGGGTCATCCAAATAGTGTGTACTAGCAAATGAACCCATGCAGAGCATGAGTGAGCGATTAGTCAAAGTTGTATTTCTTTTCTAGTGAATAGATAACTGTAGTTACTAGCAAGAACTAAAAAATTTAAAAATAGAAATAAAATAAAAGAGGATATCCAACTCAAAATAAAGAGATAAGTAATACAGATTCATAAACAGCACATAGACTGAATCATCATTTTCATATCTAGTTACTATATCATTGATATGCACAAACAAGCTAATTTTGAAGCTTATGAGTCATCCAAATAGTGTGTACTACCAAATGAACCCATGCAAAGCATGAGCAAGTGATTAGTCAAAGTTGTATTTTTTCTCATGAATAGAGAGCTGTAGTGACCAGCAAGCACTAAAAAGGAAAGGGAGAAAAATAAGGAAAAGCATTTCAAAGTAAAAGGAAAATTTAATAAATAAACAAAAAAAATATAACTAAGACAAGTAATTCCATATTATAGGGGAAGCATAATACAAAATCAGCCCATGGGTGATGGGGCCTTCTCATTTTGAACTTCCAGGCATTAACACTAAATAATGAAAAGCTAAGTTAAGACTCTTTAAGGGTCTAGAAAAAATTTAATAGAGATGTATGTCATCCTTTACAGCTGTAGATGAAAAGAATGCTTGGCAACAACCATTTCATGAAAAATGCTTGCTCAAGTGAAGAGAACAATAGAAAACATGGGGGAAGTAGTACCTATCTTTCGTCAACTTGAAAGTCCCATAGTCTTTGGATTGAGAATGAAGATGGCCAAACCGTAAGGAGGATGCATAGGGAAAATAACGCAATCAAATTAAGTATTTATAATGATAGGGAGAGAGAGTTAAACTCTGCCAATGTTTGTATCTTCAGACATTGCTGGTCCCAAGCCCAAATAAAGGAGGCGGGTTAGCGTCAAGTTGAGAACCGGCTATAAAAACTCACTCAAAGCATTTAAACATGAATCCTAGAAATACATTATTTCGATCTAATACTAGGGTGTGCCCTTTAAGCAACACGCCTCATTCCCCGGATGTGACGAAAGTTGGCGAGGGGGATGTTCAAAATTGCACCAATTATCGTGGGATCAATTTTATAAGACATACAATGAAACTATGGGAAAGAGTGATTGAACATCGACTAAGACATGAAACTAGAGTTTCTGAAAATCAGTTTGGATTTATGCTTGGGAGATCAACAACTGAAGCTATTTTCCTGTTTCGGTAATTGATGGAAAAGTCTAGAGAAAAGATAAAAAAATCTTCACATGATCTTTATTGAAAAGGCATATGATAGAGTAATACCAAGAGAGATCATTTGGTGGGTTTTGGATATATATATATATATATAAAAGAGGGTCCCAAGTAGATATGTTGACCTAGTTAAGGATATGTATGATGGAGCAATAACTAGTGTTCGAACAACTAGGGGAGAGATAAGTGAGTTTGTGATCACAATAGGCTTGCACCAAGGGTTAGCATCGAGTCCATACCTTTATGCCTTAGTTTTGGATGAATTGACTACGTGTATACAGGAGGAGGTGCCATGGTGTATGTTGCTTGTTGATGATCTTGTGTTGATTGATGAGACTAGAGAAGGGATAAATGCCAAATTAGAACTATGGTGGGATGTTTTAGAATCAAAAGGTTTTAGGATAAGGACTAAAATAGAATATATGGAATGCAAGTTTAGCCAAAATAGGAGTAGAAATGACGGAGTAGTTAGAATTTATAACCAAGAGATATCTCGAAGTGATCCTTTTCATTATCTTGGTTCAATCATGCACAAAGAGGGAGATATTGTAGATGATGTTGCTCATAGAATTAGAGCAGGATGGTTGA
>JAOXJP010235499.1:0-24015 GCA_025762735.1 Platanus orientalis | reverse complement strand
TAAATGCTTTATATAGTTATTTGAGTCCAGAGTGTGTAATCATGCTCAACATAGATTGAAATTTTCATAACAGTTCATATCGAAATTTTCATAAATTTTATAATATTTTGAAACATTCTAGTGAAATTTCCATTAATCTTCATGACAAAAAATCCATCAAATTCGAAATTTTGAACCTTTGATAGGTCTAGAGTTCAAACCTACATCTCTAACATTAATTTTTTTTTCAATTCATGAGCCAGCCCGATCAATTAATTAGGGTCGAGCTTGGGCCTAAGTTTAATAAAAATTTACGGGCCCAAACCCCGTCCCGAGCCCGGTTTATAATTATAGGGTTAGGCCTGGGCCTACCATGGCCCGGTCCATGCCCACCCCTAGTTCTCTCTAATCTCTTATCTTTTCTCTCTTAGTCTCTCTTTTTCTCTTCATTTGTCTTCCTCGGTAATACACTTAAACCATCAATAAAAGCATTTCAACTTGGTATCAGAGTGGGAAAGATTGATTGTGACTGATTGGAGAGGCTTGCGTTGGGGGAGGTGCTGACGTCAACACCCGTACGACTGTACACTCAAACCTATTGCTCTTTGAAATAATTTTGTGTTATATAATGCTCTTAGCTCTTTACATTGTACCTTTGTTGGCTCTGTGTCATTTGTACAGGTTCCTTCCACCTTAAAAGAGGCAATCTCTCAAAGTCAATGAAGAGATGCCATGTGTGAAGAAATGACTGCTCTAAAAAAATGGCACATGGGAACTTGTGGATCTTCTATCTGGGAAACAACCAGTAGGATGCAAGTGGGTGTACACTGTTAAGTACAAGGCTAATGGTTCTATTGACAGGTATAAGACGAGATTGGTCGCAAAGGGATTTATACAAACATATGGTATTGATTACCAAGAAACTTTTGCACCGGTGGCCAAGAGGAATTCTATTTGAGTATTGCTATCTGTCGTAGCCAACAAGGAATGACCACTTTGACAATTAGATATGAAAAATGCATTTCTTCATGGAGATTTACATGAAGAAGTGTAAATGGTGTTACTCCCTAAGCTTTAAAATTCCAAGAAGTGAAGGAAATGTATACAAATTAAGGAAGACATTGTATGGGCTCAAACAATCACCGTAAGCCTGATTTGAGAGATTTCGGGGCAGCTTGACCAAGGTTGGTTACAGACAATCTCAATCTGATCATACCTTGTTTGTCAAACATTCCTTAAAGGGTACCACAAAAGTTGTTGTATATGTGGATGATATAGTGGTGACTAGAAATGATTCAGAAGAAGTTAACATGCTGAAATATCATTTGAATAGTGAGTTTGAATTAAAAGATTTAGGTGCCTTACGATACTTCTTGGGACTTGAGATTGCTCGTTCCAAGAGAGGTGTCTTCATATTTCAGAGGAAGTATGTCTTGGATTTACTCACAGAGACAAGATTATTGGGGGCCAGACCTGTAGATACTCCTATTGAGACTAATCATGGGTTAAATGATCAAGATGGTAGACCATTAATTGATGCAGGAAGGTATCAAAGACTTGTTGGGAAACTAATCTATCTTTCCCTTACATGACCAAATATTGCTTTTGCAGTTGAAGTTGTTAGTCAGTTCATGCATGCACCACGAACAACTCACCTAGAGACAGTCTTCCGTATACTGAGGTATCTGAAATCAGCACTGGGTAGAGGGCTACTATACTCTAATAATGGCCATGTTAAAGTCGAAGTCTATATAGATGTAGATTGGGCAGGATCAGTTGTAGACACACGATTGACTTCCGATTACTGTTCATTTGTTGGAAGAAATCTTGTAACCTAGAGAAGTAAAAAAACAATTTGTGGTTGCAAGGTCTAGTGCAGAAGCTGAATACAGATCAATGGCCCATGGCATTTGTGAGGCACTTTGGTTGAAAACTCTATTGTATGATATTGGCTTTGAGGTTCACACTCCTATGAGCTTATACTATGACAATAAGTCAGCCATTAGTATATCTCACAATCTTGTGCAACATGATCAGACCAAGCATATAGAAGTGGACAGGCATTTCATCTGAGAAAAAATTTGATGTGGACTAATTTGCACTCCTTTTGTTACTATAGACCAACAACTTACAGATGTACTAATAAAAGGAGTTACTAAGATACGACTTTATGACATTATTGGCAAATTGGGTATGGTGGATAGTCATGCTCCAACTTGATGGGGAGTGTTGAAATATTGTCTGTAGGGGTAGTTATGTAATAAGGGTATTATATACACATACTCTTTGGTATACAGGATGTACTATGTACAAACTTTCTACTAATATAAATACCAACGTATGAGACAAAATACTCATACGGTTGTCTCTAATCTCTTCTCTTTTCTCTCTTAGTCTCTTTCTTTCTCTTCATCTGTCTTCCTCTGTAATACACTCAAACCATCAATAGAAGCATTGCAACTATCATTGCAGTAGGTGGAGGCATACAAAGGATTTGCTGGGATTTAGTTGGTAGACCTTTGAAATTGAGTCGTCTAGGATCATCTATGGCTAAGAGTGCTATTGCGCTACAACGGGCAACACTTCTTCTATGGGTCCCATTGTCTCTCAGCCTTTATATACACAGTTTTCTTACAACACTTCTTTACAGAGGTCCCTTCCTTCTACAGGGTACTGAAAGCAGCACCACGACCCACAATGCCTACATATAAGATATTATTGTTAAAGGGAGTAGTTCAGATGAAGTTGAGCTGCTAAAAAAATACTTAACCAATGAGTTTGAGATTAAATAACTTGGATGTCTAATGTTTTTCCTAGGCATTTAAGTAGCAAGTCTCATGTGAGAATTTTTATTTCCTAGAGAAAGTATATTAGATTTATTTTATGGACTGAAGCTTGGAACTAGACCTACATATACTCTTATAGAGTAGAATCACAAATTTGAGGAGAGGTTAACCTTTACAACAACATGCTAGGAGTTTTCAGCTAGTTGGACGATTGATTTACTTCTCTTGCCAGGCCAGACATTGCATATACAATCAGTGTAATAAATCGGTTTATGCGTTCTCACTGGACTCCACAAGGAACCTCCTAGTTTTATGGCAATTTAAATCTTCACCTGGTAATGAGCTTCTATTTAGGAGGAATAAACATATGAGGGTGGAAGCCTGATGTAGATTGGGTAGGTTCCAGAGATGATTGTATATCAATGTTGGGTCTGCACTTTTGTAACCTTGTGGCATGGAAAGTAAGAAGCGTAATCTATGGTTTGCTCATTCAAGCACTGAAGTGGGGTATAGATTCATGGCACATAGTGAATGTGATCTTTGTAGATAAAAATTCTTGTTCGAGAGCTTGGCTTCCCTGTTGTTGGATCAATGAATTTGTGTTGTGATAAGACCACAATTAGTATTGCTCGCGACCTAATTTAGCATGATATGATAAAGCATGTGGTCATTACGTTATTCAAGAAAAAATTGGTTTGAGGTGAAATATGTACTCCCCGTATAAAGACAAAGGACCAACTAGTAAAAATCCTTACAAAAGTTGTCAGTAGTAGTTGATGGCATGAAATTTAGACAAGCTAGGCATGGTCGACCTTTATGCTAACTTGAGGTGGGGTGTTATGTCTTTTAGGCTTGCTATAATACCCATTATATTATATAATAAAAGGAGTACTACGGGTCATGTGACCAACACACCATTACCTTATTCTCTAATATTTATATTCCTCTTCTATAATTTAAAGTTTATTTTCTATTATTTTATACTAATGTTTTGGTATTCTAATCTGATTTTAGTGCTAAAAATTGGCAGATAACAATATGGATGTTGTACAGAAAATTTGTCATTAAAAGAGATTATTGTCAAGATCTTTTATCTCTATGAACTAACAAATTGCTTCATATTTCATTTTAGCTATTTGACTAGACTTTGGATTACCTAGAATAATTATGAAAACAAGTCCAAACCCAAATGGAGTTTTTGCTTTCTTCAAGTGAAGTAAGCTAGAGATATGTATCCCATAGTATAATAATGGAAGGAAATCTTAAAATTGATAATGCATCCAATGTGAAGAGATTGATGTACATGCCGCCACACAAGAGAGGTAGATTCAAGAAATATGGAATATTCCTTCAGTTCGAGGCTATTAGGGATTTTTAGAAATGTTTCTAGAAAGTATTAGGGTTATTTTATTTGAGTTCATTTAATTTAGGGTTGTTTCTAGTTTTATTTTCAATGTGATCAGGCCCTAAAGGCCTTATAAAGGAAATATGAATTACTCTGACTTAGTATGTAATAAGGCATTAAATGCTAGGGGTTTAGATGCAATTAGGAATTTTATTTAGAGTCAAAATAGGAGTCCTAGTTAGATTAGGAGTCTAGTGACTCAAGTCTATATAAAGAATGGTTAACAGGTTGTAATGAGTTTTGAATATTAAATAAAGATTGGTATGATTTTGGAGTCCCACGAGTGGGTACCATATCTCCTGTGGGTTGTAGCATGGCTCCGCATTCTATCTCTCTTCCTCTCTCTCTCCTCCACAAGTGAGGTAAGCTTTCTCTCACCTTCTCTCTCCTCCTCTACGAGTTAAGGTAAGAACCCATCTTCTTTCTCTCTATTCTCTATCATTCTAATCGTATCTCCCTTTCTTTCCTCTTTCTTTTTCTTTTCTTGGTTCCTCAAATGTTGCTGCCCCTCTTTAATTTTCCACTTACTATTGGATTTTTTAATTCAAGATTCATCAAGAATTCATCTTTCTCTCTCATTCTTCTCTCTCTTTTTTTTTTTTCTTCTTCTCTATCTTTTTCTTGTTTTTTTGTTTCTTGAATAATATTCTTTCCTACTGAATATTCTTTCTTTAACTAAACAATTATCAAGAATCACCAAGAACCTTTCAAGATTCAATCTTGTGAGGTGTTCGTGAACCTAAACCTGAAATAAGATGTATCCTTCTTTTCTCTCTTAAATTTCTCTTAGTTCTTGCACAGTCTTGCTACTTAGTTTCTCGTTTTCTTGAATTTCAAGATTCTAAGATTTGAGTTTTTGTATAGTTTAAAATAGCTAGAATTGTCAGAATCTTTTAAAATTTGGTATACATACCCTCCATATACATTAGAATCACTCCACATAATCTCAGAATATTTTGATGCACAACCCGAGGTATTTTGGCAATTTTGTAGGCCCACCCCATAAATTATAGAATTGGCCTTTGGATTTTTTCCATTATCTTTTCTTTTTCTTTCTTGATTCTATTTCATCAATCCCTTTTATACTTGTTGAAATTTCCAAATTCTTCTTCTTCTTGTTCCCTTTTAGTGATTCTTGATTTCCCTATCACCTTCTTTACTTATAGGGCCATTCCTTGTGGCATCCTACATCATACTTGGTATCAGAGCTAAACCCTGGAGATTTTAGGAAAACCTTAAAATTTGTGATAAGTCTCTAAATTTTTCTTTTGTATTTTCTTAAAACCCTAAAATTTTTAGATTTTCCAAAGGGATTCAAAACCTTGAATTTTGTTAGCAAATCACAAAGATATCTCATTGAGATTTAGTCATCTTAAATTATAGTAGCTATGAAAATGCTCTTATGAACTATAATTGGAATCTCTACCATGATTTCTAAACTTTTCAAAGATATAAAAGCCAGGTAAAGTAGCTAGAGGAATCTGAAATCAGGCAAGAGCTTAATCGAGTGGAAAGATTAAAACAAGAGAATTGTTCTGACTATTGGCATTGCAAGATTCTTTAAGGTGGCATCCTTCAATGCAAGCTTCTTTAAATAAGCAATGATTTTATAACTACTTCATTTGATAGTGTATGAAGGATCCTTGCTGATATGGATGAGCGTGAGGCAGAATGGTAAAGGATCAAAGCAGTTAAAGAAGCAAAACAAGTGTGGATTCATACATCTTCTGCAGTTCCAACATCTTTTCCAGTTTGTGCTAACTCTATAGTTCAGAAGAAGCGTAGGACAAGGACGAGATTTAAGAAGCCAGGTTCATGCAAGCAGTCTTTAATCTTAGGCCCTCCACCACATTCATTCTTATTGTTGTGGAATCCAAAGAGATTGTCAACAAATAGTTATAATGGGATGTGGATGCAACGAAATTCAAGGTTGGATTTTTCTCCATTTGGGAGAATGATGCAACCAATGTGTAGAGATTGGTGTACGTATCACCACAAAAGAGAGCTAGATTCAAGGAATGTGAAAGATTCCTTCAGCTTGAGGCTATTAAGGATTTTTAGGAATGTTTCTAGAAAGTTTTAAGGTTATTTTATTTTAGTGTCTTTTCTCATTTTAGTTTGGGGTTTATTTTCAATGTAATCAAGCCCAAAGGCCTTAGAAAGGAAATGTGAATTCCTCTAGCTTAATATGTAATAAGACATTAAATAGCAGGGGTTAGATTCAGTTAGGAATTTTATTTAAAGTCAAAATAGAAGTCCTAGTTAGATTAGGAGTAGTGGTTCAAGTCTATATAAAGAGTGGTTATTAGGTTGTAATGAGTTTTAAATATTGAATAAAGATTGGTGTGATTTTGGAGTCCCACGAGTGGGTACCTTATCTTTTCTTGGGTTGCAATCTTGGGCTTCCATTCTTTCTCCTCCTTTCCTCTATCTCTTCCCACGAGTAAGAGGTAATCTCCCCCTCTCTCTCTCTCTCTCTTCTCTTCCTCTTTATTTCTTGTTTCTTTAACATTATATCTTGTTGATTTCTTGATTTTCTGCACTGTTATTATTTCTTTTATTCAAAGAATCATCAATAAGCTTCAAGAATCGATCTTGATTTCAATCAAAATTGATTTCTTGGATCTAAATTGAAATCAGACCAAACCTACCTTCTTCTTCACTTTTCTTTTCAAGAAAGCATCAAGAACCCTCTTGATCAACATCTTGAGGCCTAAATCTGAAAAACCCAGTTTACCATCACCCATCCCTATTGATTTCCAAACCCTGCAGCCATTCCATCTCCTAATCTTTTGCTGTCTCTCTTTAAAGAAACCCAAGAAGATCATATTCTAACCCTGCAACACCTTCTAGAATTTCCCCTCTGCAGATTTCTGATCAGCACCTCAAAACCTAATCTGTAACCCACTTTAGCAGCCAATTACCCCTGCTCATATAGGACTGTTCAAGCCACTTAAATTCCTGTTTTTCCCCTACCATCTAGCCTGTGTAATAGCCCTTATTAACCTATAACAGAAACTCCTGTGTGTTCTTGATTCCAACCTCTGATTGAAGCCACAGACTAGCCAAGTTCAGTCCCTGTTTTATCCATAAAGCCCGTCTATTTAAATCCCTTTTCTTAGGCTTATCATCTGTCCCAAGATTTACCAATGTTACTCCCTGTTTACCTTCCCTGTTTAGACCTTTATTAGCCATTAAATCTGTCCAGATTTTTTGTTCCCATCGAAACCCACCTACACTCCCCTTTTTAGCCACCATTCTAACCATATTGATACCCACTGTTTCCGCCTTCTTTCATTCCTGATTTCAGTCCTAAGAAGAGCCATTATTCTACATCAAATAGTTTAACACTATGAAACTCATGAATTCTTCAAATAAAATAAAAATTCTCAAACTTCACCATCAAACTAACTTTCATCCAAATACATGTAGAGAACTAGACAAAAACTCCTAGTTAAACTCAAATTAAGATGAAACTAATTTCTACTCCTGATTCGATGTGAACTAACACTTGTGAATCACAAGTCAGTCTTATACACCAAGTAACTTCTTATATTAGAAATTAACCAACAAACTAATTATTAATAAAAGAAACTTTCCAACTGCCTAAAGTAACACGCAGACAACCACCCCTTATTGCCAAAATAATTATTTCTCTTCACAAGGCTTGGGTCCACATATTGCCTTTCTACATGGAGTTATTTATACCACACCTTCGGCACTAATGAACCAGGCTTTCTTGCCAAGCTGAATGGATTATTCAGGCGCATTACTAGAGCCCACTAAGCTCTGGGGGAGGACTACCCTCACTCCTGTATCAGAATAGTTAGAATGTTAGATTGATGTTAAATTACTGTTATGGAGGCAGTGACAAAT
This sequence comes from Platanus orientalis, assembly GCA_025762735.1. Classification (NCBI taxonomy): domain Eukaryota; kingdom Viridiplantae; phylum Streptophyta; class Magnoliopsida; order Proteales; family Platanaceae; genus Platanus; species Platanus orientalis. Next base: position 15,969 of record JAOXJP010235499.1, on the reverse strand, counting down.
TAATAGTTGCAGCAGAATCACATTCACCAAATATGACAGAGAGAAATTTTCAATTTATTCCATAAAATGTATGTTACAACCAAGATTCAAAATTTCGATTACGACGAATATTTCATGAAAAGTAGTTATGGAAAATTCAAAGAATTTCGATGAAAATATATGAAAAATAAGAAAATATTGAGAAAATGTAAAAAATTTCAAGAAACTCTAAACTGTTAAAACAAGTATGACCACACACCCATGAATCAAAAAACTAAATAAGACACTAACATATTTTCAGAATTTACTTCTGTATTTTAAATTAAAATATTAAATTTTCGTTAAGATATCAACTTTTTGAAGTTATTACATTTTTTATCAACTTCGTAATTAGTAAACAATAAATAAAATGGAATTTTTTATTAATTGTTTGATTGATTCATGGACATATTAATGAGTAAGATATTCAATATCTTTATGCATTTTAAAACATCGAATTTTTAAGTTTTTGTAATTTTTACAATTAAAATTAATTCAATAATTTTTAATTCCATTCATCATATACTGTCATAACTGGTTTTTATTATTTTATATGCTTTTGTTCTGATTTTTATATGCTGCAAATTTTTCCCATCATATTAAATTAATTTAAGTATTTTATTATATGTGGCACTTGCTAATTATTATTATGATTTTATACTTTTATTAAAGTATTAACATAAAGTAATATATAGATTTTACTATTAAATACTAAATAGTACTTAAGTGAATCAAATCCCACAATTTGGAATCTCCAGGGAGATCACACCAACACGGCAGCTCCAATCAACAAGTGAATGTCTGACAGGGGTCTCTCGGTAAATACATGGGAGTTAAGTGAAGGTGTTAAAGTAAACACAATATAATAAAACATGCGGTATATTTATCAAAATATCCCTTATTAGCATTGTGTCATGTGTCGATCGTGATCTCTGTCCAGTAACAAAGCCCTAAAGAACTATTCAAGTTCAACTGTTCAAGAGAAACAGAGAGATGTAAAGGGTCTCTACATGAAAAAACAAAAGCCCTAAATGGCTGTTCGACCTCGACGAAGCATTCGAGGGAACAGCAACAGAAATAATCAAGAAACAGAGAGGAAGGGGTTGGGATTTACATCTGGTGAAGATAGTAAAGAGATATCCGGCGAGACCTGCATGTATTTTTTTTTTCCTTCCATGTTCTTCTTCCTCCCCAACAAGCTCTGCTTCGCCCTTTTCTTCTTCTTCAATCCATTGCTTTTTATCCTCTGGATCTGAAAAAGTAGAAAGCTTGTTAATTTCGCCCTGAAATTTCACAGATCTTTACATTCTTTCCTCTCCTATCTCAAATTCGCATTAAAACTGTTAAAATGTCAACCAAAAAAACACAAACAAAAAAAAGATTCCCTCCATTTTTTAATTCGTCCCATAAAAACAAATTTTTGACAATATTTTGTACCATAGCTTTTGATATATATTGCATCTCAAACCCTACTTATTTGGTAAAGAAAATCTTTTGTACTCTTAAAATTGTTTTTTTTTTTTTTTTTATAATTAATAGTGACCATTAAAAATAGAATAATAGTCCAACAACAAACCAATCGGCTACATGCTATCACCCGGAATAGAATCCTCACAATACAAGTTAGAGATCTCAACCCCCCAATTGGCCAATTTATCAGCCAAAACATTCTGCTCCCACTTGATATGAACAAGCGAGGCTTCCATCAGAAGCACAATTTCCCTCAATTCGTTGATTATTTGAGATAAGCACCATGAGCCTGCACATTTACCTTTTCCCCAACTATTTACCACGGCTGAATCACCTTCTATAGTGCAATTCCTCAACCCCAATTTTCTAAGCTCCCACAGTCCCATGAGAAGCCCTATAACCTCAGCCTTTGTAGACTAAAAGAGTAACAAATACCCAAGGGGCCACAAAAAACCTGCATAACTCTACTTTCATGGTTTCTTGATGCAGACAACAATGCAAAACTGATGTATGTGCTGCCCCACAAGAGGGCCAGGTTCAAGCTAGCATATTATGTGGAACTAGTAAGGGTCTTCTAAGGGGGTACAACATTTTATGCGTCCATGTAATAAGATCAATGGTGCCAAGTTCTTTTCTTTAATTTGGGTATGAGAGTGACATAAGACTGAAAAGCCAAGGGCAAGTGGGGAAAACCGGCCTAGTTGACAGCCCATCATTATTTGTCCTTTAGAGACTTTTAAAGTCAACAAAGGGGGCCTACTTTAGTGCTGGTCAACAGCCCCTAATTTTTCATCTTTTTAGAAGTTTAGAATTTAGGAAAGTTTATGTTTAGCAAGTTTTATGTTTAGGAAATATTTGGATAGCAAGTCAGGAGATTTTATTAGTTTCTAAATTAGAAAGTTTCTAACTTTTGTATGGTTGTAAGCCTATTTAAAGGCACCCCCTCCCCCATTATTTACAGTGAAGATAGAATTAAATTTGTGTGCTATTAGGTGGTTTTCCAAGGCAGCCATTGGCTCGTCCTATCTCCCCACCAAGGGTGATGCCATTCTAGGCTCCCCCCTCTCCATCGTGGATTGTAGCATCCTAGGTGCATTTGTGAATCCCCTCACCCTCCCTTACTCATTTATTCTTTTATCATCTTCTTCTTCTTCAGTTGTTGATAAATACCCTCCATTATTGAAGAGAAAGCTGTTGGATTCTATAGAAGTTGTTGGACTACATTAAAGTACGGTTTGCTGAATTTTCTGAGAACATTATTAGCTGAAATTACATCCCTTAAGAATCCTTATTTCTCTAATTCCTTTTAGGCATGATCCTCACTTAATCCCCTACAAAACCCCTCACTCTTCTTTAATTTTAATAGGATCCTTATTGTTTCATACTAACTCCATTAAATAATCTTTTAAGCTTTCTGAATTTCATGATTTGGTAAATCAAAACTTGTCCAAATCTCATGAAAATTTAACTGTAGACCCTCTGAATACTGCACTATTGTTTTAGAAAGTTTCATAATTTTCTGGCGTGTTAAGAGGGGCATTTTGATAATTTTGAACTTTCTGTCCAAAATTACAAAAACACCCATTTTGGATCTTTTTATTTCTTCTTCATTTCATTCTAAATTATTCTAAACTCTATTTAAGTTATTCTATTGCATGTTTCCCTAGTTTTGTGGCTACTTAAGTGTTCTAAATTCAATTCTTGAAAGTTCTTGCTACCACACTTTGAATCTAACAATTATTTGAGGTTTTGGCAGTATTCTGCATCATTTCTTATAACACAACCAAATCAACTAGACCCGGATTCCCTTTTGAAGCACCATCAAAGTTAAGCTTTAGCGGTCCCTCTGGAGGGGGGTTCCAAACCAATGACACTCCGCTCTCTTTGCAAGAAAAGCAAGAGATATAAGTAACCCAATTGAGCAAGAATAACAATATACACATGCCCCTAAATTTCTTAGGTGATCACTAACCAGCCCCCCACTTCTCTAATGTTAGAACCAACCACCTCCTAAATAGATCGACTCTTCCCTTCAAAAAATTTAGCATTCCTTTCTTTCCAAATACCCAAGTCACACCATGCAATAAACAATCCCAAAAAAACTTACCATGGAGACCAAGACCACTACAATGCCATTGGGAAATGACCCCCATTAGGTCCTCCGGCCACACATGAGATCAACCTAGTATGAGAAAAAAATAGTCCCAAATAGCATAGGAGAACTGAGAACCCACAGTTGATGAATATATGATTGAATGATTCAAAGATTCAAAGATTCTTCGTCTTCTTTGCATAAGAAACACCATTGGTGAGAGAGAGCCATATAAGGTCTCCTACGTTGGACAAGATCCATAGTGTTAATGCGATAAAGCGAAGCCGACCACAAGAAGGTTTTAACCTTAGGAGAAACCATAGGTTTCCAAATTCTCTTAAAAGGAAAAAAGGGACCCAAATTTGGAAGGGGAGAATAGATTTAAACAACGATCTAGTGGTAAAATTACCAAGGGACTTGAGAGTCCGAATCCTTTTGTCAGGGAACAAGTTAAAGATAAACACTTTATCCAAACTTTCAAGTAAGGAAGCTAGAAGATCACTTCCCAATTGTAGAGATCCCTTGAAAAGGTTAAATTCCAAGAGAGACCAGATATGGAATAGGCCAATACATTTAACACCAAAGCATATTTTTAGTTGGAAAGGCAAAATAATCGAGGAAAGGCAAATGAGAACCTTTGGTCCCCCCACTCAAGATCCTTCCAGAATCCGATAGATTGACCATTCCCAACCAAAAAAAAAAACATAAGGAATAAAGAAAGGGAAGAGAATAATGATATTTTTCCACATCAAGAAGTGGAGCAATCCCAAACATTTGAATCCACGCCGTATTTGATTGATAGTATAGATTGCCATAAATTGTCCCTCTCAACCAAAAATATCCACAATCATTTCCCCGACAAAGCCATATTCCTTTCCTTCAAATGACCAATTTCCAATCCTCCAACTTCTTTCAACCTAAAAATCTCAAACAACTTAACTAGGCAATCTTTCTTTTCACCTCCCCCTTCCCACAAGAAATCTCTCTAAATCTTTTCCAATGCACTATTGATTTTTTGAGGCATCTTAAAAAGCTAACATATAGTAGACTAGCACATTAGACAATGAAGCCTTTATTAAGGTAATATGCCCCTAGCCCCCAAAAGAAACATAAGATCTCTTCCAACTTGCCATTTTCTTCTAAGCATTTTCCACCATTGGATCTAAGAAAGGAATAAACTTCGGATTTCAACCCAAAGGAAGCCCTAAATATTTCTTTGGCCATGCTTCCACCCTACAACCAAATAGGTTTGCAAATAATAAAAGATCATCCTCATTCACCCCACTTCCTACCATACTAGATTTAGAAATGTTTGCTTTCAATCCCAAGATAGTTTCCAAAATCCACAAAGATGAGTTTCAAATTTGACACTTGAAGAACATTGGCATCAATGAAACAACTAGTCATACGTGAACTAAAGGTAAGAAAAACAAGGTCATCTTCACTAGCATAAAAACCTCTAAATAGGGAATGATTTTTTGCTCGGTCTATTAATACACTCAACCACATGCGTGAATAGAAAGGAAGACAAAGGGTCACTTTGTCTGAACCCCTGAGATGAACTGAAAAAACCTTTGGAGGTACCATTGATCAACACCAAGACATGAGGATGGTCTAGGCAACCCATAATCCAATCAATCCATTTACTCCCAAAACCTTTCTTTTCAAGAACACCACCTCAGAAAATTCCAATCCATTGTCATATGCTTTTTTCCATATCAACCTTGCAAATCAATCCCAGAATATTAGCTTTTAATCTACCATCAACAAGCTCATTTGCACTAAGAATGTCACTCCTTTACAAAAACACCTTCAAAAATAGAGACAATGACACTCCTCAACCTTATAGATAAGACTTTAGCAATGATTTTGTAAAGGTTGTCGACTAGAGTTATTGGTCTAAAATTAGAAAGATCCTTAGCCCCCTCCATCTTCGGAAAAAGGACAATAAAGGTAGCATTAATTCCCTTATGAAAATTGTCCCTCTCATAAAATTCATCAAAAATTTTCATCAAATCTTCCCTTAAATCTCCCAACATTCTTGGTAAATGAAGAACCCATCCTAACCTAGAAATTTATCCTTGTCCATACTAAAAATAGGATCTTTAACTTCCTCCTCCCAAAAAAAAAAAAAAGATTCAATAGAAGAACCACTCTCTTCCCCTAACCGGTTGGAAAAGAGATTATCAATAAAAGGCCGCTCTTTAGCATCCACTGAATACATGTCAGAGAAAAAATTGATAGTCGTACCTTTGATCACACCTCCATGTCTTCGGTCTATTCCCCATTAAGATTCAATGTAGTGATCAAGTTCCTTCTTTTCTTTCAACTTACGACTTTATGAAAGAATAATGTATTTTCATCGCCTTCCTTCAACCATTTGCACTTGGCCTTCTGCTTCCAATGGATTTCCTCCCCCCTTAAGATCACCTCCATCTCCCCTAAAATGGCTTTTCTCCTATTACTAAGGCCCTAATCAAGATAACCTTCCTCATTCCATTTCTTATCTAAAACAAGCATTTCATCCCAAATCTTCTCCTTTTTTCCTTAATCAAACCAAAAGTAGAATTAGTTCACTCCAACAATTTCTTAACAAATTGCAATTTCTTCAGAAACGGAAACCAGCCCAACCATGCACTTCACATTCATTCCAACAACACGATGAACACAGTCTTCGAAAGTAGGGTGAAGCATCCACATACTTTCAAATCTAAACGAAGACGACCCAAAATTCATTTTAGAAATAGATAGGAGAATAGGCCAATGATCATAAGCTATTTTAGGGAGAGCTTCTCAGACAAACTGAGGACAAAGATATTCCCAGCAGTTGAACACTAAAAATCTGTCAAGCCAACACAAAATGGAAGATTCTTGACCATTTATCCAAGTAAATTAAGCATTTGTTAAGGACTGTCCCAAAGAGAGCATTGCTTGATGAAGTTCCCAAAATCAAGCATACTTCTCGTAAGTCATAATGCGACTGGTCAGTATCTTCTCATGAACCAATCTAATCACATTGAAGTCCCCTCCAACCACCCACGGCCAAACCCAACTCCTTATTTTAAAAAGCTCTTTCCAAAGCAACTCCCTATGAGGAGTCAAAGGCCCATACACCCATGTAAACATCCCCTCATAACCTTTGCATATGCCCTATAAGATGATGGAAATTGCATGACTCCCAAGGATAACATTAATTTTCTTGACCATCAACGGATTCCAAGTCAATAAGATACCCCCTGTCATGCCAACTGTGGTAATAACACACCAATCAGAAGCCCCACCGAACTGCAAACAAGCCTATTGTTCAGCATCTCCTTCTTTTTCTTTCTTGGAGAAGAATCAAATCAGGCTTATATTTACTAATACATTCACGAAATACTCTTATTTCTTCACTCCACCCAACCCACACACATTCCAAGACGTAATCTTCATGGTTAAACTTTGTTTTTGCCCCTGAAAACCCTTTTGCCCCTTCTTGCATTCATTTGCATTGGTTGCACCATCCTTCATTTCCCACTCAAGATTTCTAAGTTCTCTTTTTTCTTTTCCTTTTTTTTTCCTTTTTAACAGTCAATACATTGTTCTTTTCCTTCTCAGAGTTCATGTAATCTGATAGTCAAACCTCATTCCCCTCACTATTTAGCACCTCCAATTCCATATTCCCCAAATAATTATCAATCCCTGCCAAAACTGATTCCTCCGCTGCTTCAGTGCCCAACACCTTATTCCCAACATCCACATTCACACCAACAGAAACAGCAGTAGATAACATAGTGGAATGGGAATGCAGGGGAAATGCAGTACTGGAATCCAAGAACATAATTAAAGAAAGAGAGCATTTTTATAGAAAGGGACATGATCAGTTTGAGACATACCTGGCAAGGAAAAATTACCAGTAGGAGAAATGGATTTGGCCGTTTTGGTGTACATAAGTATATATGGGCACAATATGTAAGGGTATTTGGGTACATTGTACATGAGTAGTATACTTGTAAATACTCAATGTAATGTCTCTAGTATCCTTTTAATAATACATTCATACATACGAGAAAGTAACATATTCTGCATACGATTTTCCCCAATTCTTCTTCATCTCTCCCTCTTCTTCTTCTACTCTAAACCCTAGCACCTTATTTACAAAACCTCACAAATCTACTTGGTATCAAATCCAGAACTTCAGATCCAGTGTCGTAGAACCTTTTTCTGAACTTTTCAGTCACTGGCTGACATCGTCAGATCATACCGATGACATCATCATACATACGTACCTGGTATGTGCGTGACGAATCCTGTAGATCTGTGTTCCTCATGATTTTTGGTGATATATGGTGTTACTCCATGGTTGATTTGAAATCGTATGGGTTTTTCTACGATTTTTCAAAGTAATTCTCAGTATTTTATCAGATTTGATTCTCTCGCTCGATTCGTGCAGCTGGGAGGTTTTTGAGTCACGTGATTTCTCATGGCTTTGGTCCCTCTGTAAGTTTGAAATCCTTTAGGACCAGTTTCTTCTCTTTCTATGCAATATTGAAGTGCCATTATTCTATCTTCTTCTCTATATTTACCATCAGTAGCTCCCTTTCAGTTTCTAGGTGTTGTTGCTTTACTCTGGTAAGAAGGGGTTTGTGCCATGTTGCTGCCTATGTTTAAGAGTTGTATTTCTCTCCTACTTGTAGTCAATTTGTTGTTTTCTCATTGTGTACACTTTGTTGTAGTCTCTTGGCTGTTACAACTCTATCGTGAATGATATTGGACTGTCGCAGACCTCGTGGGATGCTATTAAACCACATGTCATGTTGCCATTGCTACTGTTGTGAATTTTTTGCTGCTATCACATTCCATTGTTGTATTTTTGGCATGACTTCTTATGCCCCTGATTGGTTACTATGTATTCTTGTCTAGCTTGGGCTGTTTTGTGCCAATACTGTGTTGGTGGTGGTAGATTGTTCAATATGGGATTTACCTTGGGCAGTTCAGCTCTGGGCAGTGTGTAACTTGTTTCTTGAAGTGCATGTGGTTATTGGTTGTGGCTGGTGGTGTATCTTTGTAGCCTTCTGTTGTGTTCTGAAGCTACCCATGGTGTTTGATATTGATTTTGTGGCCTTTTGCAGTGTGCCGGATTCCCTGTTGTTGGTTGTGTTTGTTGTTATTATTGGTGCTACTTGGTGGTTCCCTTAGTGTGTTTATGTGCCTTTTTATTGCAAATCTTTGAAGGATTTGCCTTTTGGGTTCTTACTAGTTTTGGCTGCAATGCATTCCATGGTACTTCGACCCGTGGTTTGTATTTGGTCTCCAGTTATGGCACGATTTCCAAATGATGCTATCTCATCTGCTTGTTATGGTGCTTTGGTTTCTTCTCATAGCTCATTGCCTCGCCATCACTGGATAATTGACTTCAACACTTCTCATCATATGACTAGTATGTCTAGCATTTTTTCTTCCTATTGTCTTGCTTTGATTAGAGACAAGGTATATATTGTCGATGGCTCCTTGTCTTTTGTAGCCAGCACTGGTTGCATTACATTTACATCTTCCTTGTCCTCTGTATCTCATGCTCCCAATTTTCAGTTAAACCTTGTTTCTATAAGATATATTATCAAAGCTTTGAATTGTAGTGTTACCGTTTTTTCCTTCCTATTGTGTTTTCCAAGACTTGGAGACAGGGAGAACGATTGCTAGAGGCCATGAGGATCAGGGATTGTATTTTAAGGATGATTATTTATCCATTGCCTCTACAGCTTAGCAAACACCATCTTACTCCATTCCGGTTTAGCAGTCTTCCTCCCCTTCTATTCCACCTTCAACTCCTCGACATGATCAGCTTATTCTGTGGCATTCTCGCCGTGACCACATCTCCTTTCACATATTACGCTAATTCTTTCCAGGCTTATGCTCTTTTGTATCATATTTGCATTGTGAAACCTGTGAGTTGGCCAAGAACTGTTGTTCCTCCTATGCCCAGAATTTTTTTTTTATGAATAAATGAATTTCATAAAAAGAAAAAGAAAAAAAAGAAGAAATAAATACAAACCACCAAAAGAGCTGTAAAAGAGAAATACAACTAAGAAAGATGGAACAATCTACATTAGTAATCATGCAAGTGGTCCCCTATAAACACATCATGTTGTCCTACACTCCACTTAGCCAGAGCATCAGCAGCAAAATTTTGAGCACGAGGAGCATAGAGTAACACCACCTTAAGCTCCTCAGTCAAAGCCTTGACTTCATGAATAACATGACCTAATCCCCATGATCCCAGCTTGTCTCCCCTACCCCAACTAATTACAGTTTTCGAGTCCCCTTCCACTATGCTCTCTTTAGCATTCATGTTCTTGAGCATCCTTAGGCTTTCAAGCAATCCCACGAGTTCTGCATGATTCACATCACTACTCCCAATCTAACCCCCCTCAACACTTATAATAGAGATCAAGTGGTCCCTCACTAGGCAACCATATCCAACTGGCCCCGAATTCCCAAAAGAAGCCCCATCAAAGTTAGCTTTAAGCTTTCCCACACAAGGGGGGACCCAATCCACCACAGGGGTCTGCTTCATTGACGAGGAAATTAATACGCAAGTAACCCAATCCCTTACTATATTAGTCATGGATACATCCTTGAATTCTTTCTTAACCACACTGCCCAAATACTCATCTTCCTCTCCTCAAAAACTCGTTTGTTTCTCTCTCCACACACCCCTAACAATGCCCTGCAATAAGACACAAAGATACACTCTGCCACACGCTCCTTTAGTACCACCACCCCATCGATGGACAAGGTCCGCAAAATTCTACAGCGTGACAAACTGATAAAAAAAAACTCCATATTTTGTGAGTAAAATCACAGTGGATAAAAATGTGGTTTCCTGTTTCCCCATCATTCCCACAAAGGAAGCACACCGAAGGGGATAGAGCCATGAAAGACCGTGTTTTTTTTAAGAACATCCATATTATATTGCCTATCTAGGACAACCACCCAATTAAAAGCCTTTACCCATGGAGGAGGAGTAGAATTCCAGATATTTTAGACTGGAAGATGACAGGAGGTAGAATCATTCCAAGTTAGGATATAAAAGATTTAGAAGGAAAAGAACCATCAAGGGAAGAGGTCCAAATTCAGTTGTCTTGGTCTCCACTCGATATGTACACCATATGAAGGTCCTCCATAAGCTTTCCTACAAGAGGGACCTCCCACTCATAGGAATCATGAGTAAAGTTAAGGTTCAAAGATAACCATGAGAACTTAGGGACAAAATTTCAGACATCTTGGCATTTTTATGGGAAGCAATGTGAAAAACCCTAGGATATGATGCCTCCAAAGTGGAGTCACCCCACCAAAGGTCTTTTCCAAAAGCAATTATTCATATCATCACCAATAGAAAAACAAGTGTGGGGATAAGATGAGGAAGTTACTTGGATAATGTGCTTCCAACACAAAGAATGGGAGGGAGGGAGAACTTAGTTGCAATTCCACCCATTTGCATCACATTCGTATCTGCTGAGAATGATGGAATGCCAAAGACTCCCCTGCTCCATAGAGAATCTCCAAAGCCATTTTATCAAAAGAGCCAAATTTCGTTCCTTCAATCTTCCCAGCCCAAGACCCCCTTTCTCCTTCACCTTCACTACAACATCCCACTTCACTAAGTAATCTTTTTTCTGTCTACCACCTTCCCACAAGAAATCCCTTTGGTATTTTTCTATAGTCGTCACCACCTTGCAAGGCATTTTGAACAAGAACATATAATAAAATGGAATATTCAAAGGAGCAGCCTTAATCAAAGTTATTCTTCCCCCAAATGAGACATGAGACGTAAAACCTCTTCCAACATGCCAACTTCTTTGAAACCTTTTTGACAACTGGATCCCAAAAAGATACAGCTCTTGAGTTTCCATCCAAAGGCATACCAAGATACTTCAACAGCCACCTCCCCACCTTACATCACAATCCCTCCTCAAGGTCCAATAGATACCGATCCTCAACATGAATACTAAAAAAGGAAACCCTTAGAGGTGTCATTCACCAAAATTGAAAAGAAAGGATCTACAACACAACCTCCCATCCATTTCAACCATCTTTCTGTAAAACTTTTTTTTCTCAACACATAAAAAAGGAAATCACAATCCACTTTATCATAAGCCTTCTCCATATCAAGCTTACAAACCATTCCTTGCTCCCCGCATCGCTTTCTTGAGTCGACATACTCATTAGCAATCAAAATGCTATCCATAATCTAACTCCCTTGAATAAAGGCATTTTGGGTAGAAGAAATTGCCAACCCCATAACCCTTCTCAATCTCAATGACAGCACTTTAGAAATACTTATAATGGCTGCTAATTAGGCTTATTGGCCTATAATCACCCAACTCCCTCGCTCCTTCTTTCTTTGGAACAAGGACAATGAAGGTCGAACGCATGGCTTTATTCATCTTACCCCTTTCAAAAAATTCCTCAACCACAATCATTATATCAACTTTTGTAGTTTCCCAGCATTCTTGAAAGAAGAGCATGGAGAAACCATCTGAACCCAGAGATTTTGAGCCATCCATCCCAAAAATAGCATCATTTACTCCCTCATCAAAAGGTTTTTCCAACTCAACTTTGTCAATAAGGAGTTAGGAATTAAACAAGCTATCAATGTGAGGTCTCTGGATGGGCTCCTTCTTTGTACAAGCTGTGGTAGAAAGAGATTGCTTCATTAGCAATATTTTCAAGATTATTTATCTCTATATATTCAAAATTCATAACCTCTTCCCCATCAATCAATAGGCTTGAAATTATGTTTTTTTGCTTCCTTCCATTGCCAACCTTGTGGGAAACACTTGTATTCCCATCTCCTTCACAAATCCATTTGCATTTAGATTTTTTATGCTAAAAAACTTCCCCAGCTTTCAAGGTCCTCTCCAAATCCGATATCACCTCACGTCTCTTAATTACCATCACCTCAATTCTTGCATCCTCCTCTTCCATCAAGCCATCAATCAATTGCAACTCAGCATGCAACTTATTCTTGCTATCCTTGAGCAACCCAAAGGTAGTCATGTTCTACTCCAACAATTTTCCTTCCACATAAGACAACTTTTTCATAACACTAAATCCCCCCCATCCACCCACACCAAACTCATTCCACCAATTATGAACCAAACCCTTAAAAGAGGGGTGAGTAGCCCACATGTTCTCAAATTTGAAAGGCTTTGGCCGAAAGCTTTGCACAGAAGTGTTCAGTAATATCGGCCAATGATCAGATGTTAATCTCAAAAGCACCTCTTGATAGAAGTTAGGAAAAGAGTCCTTTCAATCCCCTGAAGTCAAAAACCTGTCAAGTCTACTTAAAACATGATGAACTTATCCATTCATCCATGTGTATTTCGCATTCACGAGGGGATTATCACTAAGGTCGTTGCTCCTGACAAACTCTTCAAAACCCCGCATACTCGTCGTGATTCATCCACCTGAGTTCTTCTCATGAATAAAGTGTCACATTAAAACCCCCTCCCACCACCTAAGGCCCTAACCACCTGTCCTTCAAACCCTTTAACCCCACCCAAAACTAGTCTCTACTAGAAATCAAATCAAGACCATACACCTTTGTAAACATCCACCCTTTCCAAATATAAGATCCTTTAATATGATAGAAATAGAAAAGTACCCTATAATTTACCCAATTTTCCTAACATTCATCAGGTTCCTAGCACATAAAATCCCTCCAGCAGTGTCAATAGCAGGAACAGCACACCATTAAGACAACACCGATCCCACGTATCAATAGACCAGCCTACTTGTACTTTGCTCGTTCTATGTTTATTGAACAATCACAATATCAGGGTCACACTTTGAATGGAAGCTCTAACCAACCATCTCTTTTTGAAATCCCCCAGCCCTAGCACATTCAAGATAAGATCTTCATTACTTAAACATTCAATAATACCCTCCCAGATCTCTTCAATTTCTCCTCCAACTCTCCCATCTTTCCATCATTCATATCCCATGCAAGCTTCCTTACCTCCCTAGCTCCTTTATCCCCCCTCTTCCCATTGCCTCCAGTTTCAGAGAACCTCAAATATTGAGAGTTTCACCTATTTCCACTATCACTAACAATAAAGCCCATTCTTTTCACTAAACATGTCAACCTTCTCTTCTCTCCCATTTCCTTCCACTTCTTCCAAACCACTTAACTACCACCCCTACTTCCCCTTCCTCAATCCCTTGACTTTCCATCATTTCAGTAGATTCAGAATGATGAGCAATAGTGGGACCTGCAAAAGAATGACAGCAAGAGGAAACCACAAAGTAGAAGATACGGAATTTAAACCATCATTCATACCTTGGGATTTGGACGGTGCACCAACAACCCATGCACATTCAATGAATAGGCTTTTCTAAGAGGCACTGTCGCATCCACACCAAACAACATTTGATGAAGGATAGTCAATGAGCTTGGCTCTATCATGGAGGTTCGGCTCATACAGCACATCCATGAGAACCGCCTCATCCCCAGAGTCATTATCCTTATCATGGGTTATATATTCTTCATCAGAATCATCAGGGAAAACATGTCAAACCCCCTCAGACACGACACAGCCCCATTAACAGAAGACTACTTGTGCAGAGTAGTAAACTAAACCCCCTCGCCAAGAGGCGTCCAAGTCATCATCCCCAACCCATCCTTCCAATTAGCCCCTAGCGTGCGCCCATCAGTAGCCTGCATCAGCATTTTTTACGAATTGTTGCTCCTTGGGTCCTCCCACCTTTTTCCCCACTGAACTAGCGATGTCATCTTGCCCATATCCTCCCTACTCGAGCGCTTCCTTGCATCAATGGTCATATTGTCTCGATCGATTTCTTTAATCCCCCCTAACAAGAGTTCCTTCACTATTGACCTCACACTATCGTTTTCCCAAGCCATCATAAATTGGGTGTTTACCTCCCTACAAATCCCAAGATCACTCCTAGCATTGCCCACTCCAGCCTCCACTGCCATCATCTCCATCATCATCTTTGGAAACAGCAACATTGAACATGATTTTTCATTGACAATTCTTGTAATCACATTAGCATCGCCTTGTGGATTCCCTTCCCTAGAAATAGTCTTCTCTATCCCATACCAATGTTCGCTCAAGCCCTTATAGCCCTCCGATTAGGCCTTTTTCTTAACCCAAACCTTTTAATGGTTGGTTCCATTCCAATAGTGGTCCAACCCTTTAATTTGAGACAGCCCAAAAACCATGGGCTTTGGACCAGGCCAAGAAGTTCCCCCTACTTCAAGGTTTGAATTTCAAAATTGTCGCCAACCACTCCAATCAGGATCATCCTCCGTTATTGATATGGCATCTCCAATTAGATTAACAAAAACACCCTTGGCAGGGGCAGAATTGTCATTACACATCATCTTCTTCCTCCAGATCGAGCCAATCTTCCAAACCGATCATTGTTGCTGGGATAAACCCCTTTCTAAAAGCAAGGTTCGATTTCCACCAGAAAATGCCACACCTTACATTGAACCTTCACTTGCAGCAGCCATGGGATCAATAGGATTACTCCTCCTGCGAATTTCAGCAGCATGGCATCAACCACCTCCATCCTGGAAGTTCTACAGTCAATCTCCTTCAACCCACCACAAAGCTCTCCCCCTCGATGGAAACTATCAGGAGACCACAAATGGGGAGAGAAGCCCCAAATCTAGATCCAGATGTCTTCTCGAAGCAGCTTTAGGGGTAATCTACTCATCTCTGGCAACCACTTTCAAAAATTCATAACACCGTCATCAATGCTACAGGGCCCCCCTCTTAATCACCTTCTCCAAGTCCCCCATTGATTCCATAAAGCATAAGCCATGTTCAAGGGCCATCTGACTGACATCAAGGTCACTACCATGGATCCACTCTTCCTAGTCATCTGTGATAAAAAAGCACTGGCCTTCTTCCAATCAACTAGGGTTCCCCAAATGTCACACACCAGGATTATCATTTGTGATTGTTAAATTTAGGGGTGGGCATGGGCCAGGCTCGGGCCGGGCCATGGTAGGCCCGGGCACGGCCCTCAAATTATAGACCGGGCTCGGGCCAGAGCTTGGGCCCGTAGGGGTGGGCTCGGGCCGGGGTTTGGGCCCAGCCCTCATCAATTGATCGGGCCTCAGGCCGGGCTTCAAGCCAGCCCATGAATTAAAAATAATAATAATGTTGAGATGTAGGTTTAAACTCTAGACCTATCCAAGGTTCAAAATTTCAATTTTGATGGATTATTCGTCTTGAGGATTAACGGAAATTTCACTAGAATGCTTCGAAATATTATAAAAATTATGAAAATTTCAATGTAAATTGTTATGAAAATTTCAATCTATGTTGAGCATGATTACACACTCTAGACTAAAATAACTATATAAAGCATTTAAG
>JAOXJP010235498.1:0-10006 GCA_025762735.1 Platanus orientalis | reverse complement strand
ATATCACTCCAATAAAAATAAATCCTCAAGAAACATGCTCCAAATCTTCTAGCCACCTAGTCATAACAAAGCGGCCACTGAGATTGAGAAAGAAAGATAAATGAATGAAGAATAACAAAGAAAAAGAATTTTATGAATCCTAATAAATTATATGTGGTGGTAAACTAAAAGGAATGGTCTACATACCCCATTCTTGTTACAAATTTTGATGATATACACGCAATAAATCCAACACTTTTTAGATACAAAATAAAATAACAATACAAACATAAAGAAAAGATCAAAGCTAGTCAACCAAGTATGTTTAAATTTCCTTAAAGGTCATCAATTTCTCTTATTATTTTTCTTTACAAACACAATGAAACAATACATGCTTAAATCAAGTAACCAACAACTAATTTTAACGAAAAATAAATCTTTAATTATCTTAGGCAATACATGGGCAGATGAATAAACTTTAAAACACACAAATTATTCAAGAAATAAAATGTGAAATAATACAAAAATAATAAGAATGAACAAATATCAGGCAGCTACATCATGTAAAATAATAATAATGATGATGATGTATGAAGAGAAGTATAAAAAAGAACCTGAAAACTGAGATGTGAGAGACATGCTTCCCTTTTTATCGCACACTTACATTGTGTCTCCTTCTTGTGCTTTGACAGCTGGGCAGAGCAAGGATTCTTGGGCTGAAAATGTATGGTTTTGTATAGGAAGAAAGGGATCTGTAGAGAGAACAAAAGTTGTGGAATGCTTTTGGTTGCTAGTAAAGAGAAAGAGTAATGAGAGGATTTTGGCTATAGGTAAAGAAAGAAAGAGGAGATTTTTTGTCACTAATAGAGAAAGAGCTGTGAGAGGATTTTAGTTATTGGTAGAGAGAGAAAATGAGAATAGGGGGTCATTTATAGAGAGAAAAAATGAGAACAAAGAGAAAATCATAGGGAGTGTCACCTAAGGGGTTTCTACAGAGAGAGAAATAGGGAGACAGGGGTTTGTAGGTGGAGGAGCAGGGATGGAGAATGATGCTTGTAGGGTTTTGAGCATGAGAATGTTGGGTGATTCCCCCCTCTATTTTGATCTTTGTGAGGGTTTTATAAAAGAAATTGCAAGGTAGTTCGTAAAAGGCATGGGGTTAGGGCATGGGTCCTGGAAAAAGTGGAGTGGGGGAAGATAATTATGGGATCGGATTGCAAGGAGGCATGGAAGGAATGATGGGGCCAATAGAGCATGCAGAGGAGAGGAGGGGGTTTGTTAGGCAGGGAGTCAGAAGGGAAGGCGTGGGGGGTTTACGTGCACAGAGAGGGCTGCATGCCCTAACCTCAGTTAAATAAGAGTGAAAGAAGGGATTACGTGAGCGAGTGGGGAAGATGAGTAGGGAGAGAAGGAGATGGGGCGAGCAGTGGGGAGAGAGAAAGAGACCGAGAGAGAGAGAGAGGGAGAGAGAGGAGAGAAGAGAGGGATTCAGGAATAGAGGGGGGAAAAGGAGAGAGAGAGATAGAGAGATAGAAGGGGGAGAAACTAAGAGAGAAAGAGTAGAGAAGAAAGGGGAAGAGAGAGAGGGCATCGGGAAAGAGAGAGAGGCAGGAGAAGAGAGAAGAGAGGGAAACATGGGGGGTTACCTAATTCGCCTGTGCAGGGTGCTAGGGACTGCCAGAAAGAGAGAGAGAGAGAGAGAGAGAGAGAGAGAGAGAGAGACGGGGCGAGCGTTAGGAAGAGAGAAGAGAGAGAATCGGGGAGGGGGAATGCAAAAGGAGGGAATAGGGAGAGAGAGAAGAAAGGGGGAAGGGTTAACCCCCCCTCTGCTGCACAAGCTATGGCTAGGCAAAGAACAAAGAAAAAAAAGGAAAAAGGAAAAGGAAAGGAAGAAAAAAGAAAAAAGGAAAAAAGAAAAAAAGAAAAGAAAAAGAGAAAAAGAAAAGAAAAGAAAGAGAGAAAAGAAAAGAAAAGAAAATTAAATAAATAAAAATAAGCACGTGTCAACTTGTGATGTGGGGACATGAAGGAACATATTTCAGGTGCAATAAAATTTAAATTAATTAAAATAAAAATAAAAATGAAGAGAATAGTAAAATAAATTTATACATAAATAATATTTTTTAAAAATAAAAATTTGATAATAACATAATATTTTAAAAGGTAAAATACTATTTTATTTATAATAACAAATAAATGTACAAAATAAAGAGGATGACAGAGACAGGGTTTGATTCAGATTGATTAAAATTGGTTAGATTATGAAAAAAGGTTGGGGATTGCTCTGCCTGTCTGTTGACTTAAAGAGAAGCGCTGAAACTGGGAGTGGCGCCAAAATTAGGTGCTTACAGATGCCCCTCTTTGCCGCGCGTTGCTTGTCAATGAGCAGCAAAGATTAGAAAGCACCAATTAATTTTGGCGCTGATAAGAGGATAGTGACCACTTTTCAGTAACTCATGAGTAATCAGTGTTTTGTAAAAATGTGTTTTATGAAAAGAAAGGTTTTGTAAAAAAGTGTGTTTTATGAAAAGAGGGTTTATTTTGAAAGAAACATGATTTATAAAATTTATTGTACAAACAAATAATCTACCTAATATAAATTCCATGTGTTAGATGTGCATGACTGTGAATTGTGAATTGTGAAATTTTGAAAAAGGTATGTCTCATTAATTACTTAAAAGTGATCATTATCCTCTGGTCCTAATTTACTTGTGTGCATGTTGCTCTAGTACTAAACCCCGCCAAGAGACATGAAAAGTCTTTCAGCATAGGGGTGTAGGTGCATAAAGTAAAAAGATAAAACATGTGAAAACATAGAGTTCGAAAATGTCAAAACAAAGTAAAGAAGCCTTAAAAGCTCATAAAATGTTTGAAAGACTTTGATTTATTGTAAATTTGAGCTTAATGCTTAGATGTATTTTTATGGTTTGATTTAATGCAGAGATTATGAAATACAATGTATGATACGATAAAATACGACAAAACATGATGGGACTGGTCAAATAACCTCTTGTCCAATATGCCCCCACTAGGCAGGTAAAGGTGCTCACAAGATAACATTTTTTTTACTTTTTACATATTTTCTTTTTTTCTTTAATCATACACTCTTAATTTGATTTGATTTTATCTAGTCCTAGATGAATTAACTGCAAACTAACTTTTGTTAACAAGAAATTAAATTTAATGAATTTGATGTGAGAGTGTTGTTGCCGTAAGATGAACTCGAGGTTTAATTATTATAATCTTAATGAAGTCTGAAGACATTCATCATGGTCTTTCCCTATTGCTAATTCTTGTTTGTTGATCGTAGGTGTAGCCAGAGGCTTGACTTTTATAATCTTGATGAAGTCCGAAGACATTTATCAAGATCTTTTCCTGTTGTTACTTCTTGCTTGTCGATCGTAGGTGTAGTCAGAGGCTTGACTTTTATAATCTTGATAAAGTCTGAAGACATTTATCAAGATCATTCCCTGTTGTTACTTCCTACTTGTCAATCGTAGGTGTAGCTAGAGGTTTGACTTTTATAATCTTGATGAAGTCCGAAGACATTCATCAAAATCCTTCCCTATTGTCACTTCCTGTTTGTCTATCGCAAGTGTAGCTAGAGGTTTGACTTTTATAATCTTGATGAAGGTCGTAGGCCTTTATCAAGATCCTTCCCTGTTTGTTACTTCCTGCTTGTCAATTACAGGTAGCCAGAGGCTTAACTTTTATAATCTTGATGAATGTCTTAGACCTTATCAAGATCCTTCCCTATTATTACTTTTTGCTTGTCGATCGCAGGTAACTAGAGGCTTGACTTTTATAATCTTGATGAAGTCCATAAACCTTTATCAAGATCATTCCTTGTTGCTACTCCTACTTTGTTTGTCACAGGAATAGCTAAGGGCTTGACTTTGTTTTAGCATTTTGTACACGTTTCATTGATTTAATTTGCTTGCTTTTGACATTATTTGATTTCCTTTTTTTGTTATTGATTGTTGATTTTTTTTTCTTTTATTGGTTATGATTTTGATTTTAATATTTTTCTTGAATTCATCATGGTTTTCCGATATCCTTTAAAATGATAGTTGTTAAAGAAGACTTAATCGGTTTCCATCAACTTTTGAAGTTTTAGGTTAGTTTCCCCTTTTTATGTCAAATTTCCTTTCATGTGCGGGACTAGTTCCTTGAGTTCTCACTTAAGCTTAAGTTGTTAATATTTAATGATTTTTTTCAGTCTGTATTGTACATGATCTTATTCTATAAGTGTTCTGCCCCCTGTACTGATCTTTTATTCGTTGATTTGATTTCCCTTGACTTTGTCCTTATAAATGCTTGATGTCTTGCCCCAACTGGGTGTGATTATTTTTTTTTCTCTTATTTAGTTTTGATCACATCTTAACTCCTAGAATTGTCCTTGTACTATTCTCTCTTGTTTTTGTTCTCTTTTTTCCCATAGTTCACTAGTGCACATTATGACCATCCTTTTGATTTATCCTATCTTTTTTTATATTCTTGACATTTTTCCTTCTTTCTTGATGTTCTTGTATGTTATCCGCCATTCAAATCTAGGATGAGTAGACCTTGATTGACTTTTCTTCTTCTTTTTTTTTCCTTTTTTACCCTTTGAACTATGGAGTTCCCAAGTCTGGCATCCACATTATTTTTGTTCATGGTGCCGGAGTCTGGTTTTCACCATGCCCGTGGCTTTTTATCTTGCCATGTTTGATGTTTTTACTCATTATGTCATTTCGGATTTTCACTATGCCCTTTCAAACATGGTCTTTCCTCTTTTTTTGTGTCAAGTTTCCATCATTATCAAATATCTTGATAAAACAAATTTTGAAGGCTTTTTGACTTAAGGATTTTCCCCAAGTGATCAAAGATCTGGAAGGACATAGTTTATGGGACGAAACATGGCTTAGGACATAGGTACCAATAATGAGGATATAGGCTCAAATTTTATTGAATATTGTTAGGATTTAGGTGTTTATCATGTTACAAAATATGGGTGATTAACCCATTTGTAATGTATATCACATATCTGTTTTATTGCTAATATATACCAAGGATCCTCAAGATGCATACTTTATTAATGTGACTGAACCTAGATTTAGACTACCTACTTACCCTTTAGGGATCAAAGTTCAAACCTCTTTTTTTTCTGTTTTTTTATTTTTTATTATTATTTTTTTTTTGTGGTTCACTTGACTTTCGGTATCTTTTCAATTCAAATGAACACCTAAAAAGGGATGGTTTGACAAAGAAAGGTTTTTTTTTAAGACTCAAACTGGTTCACTAATGGTAAAGGTGAAATGAAATTTTTTGAGGAATTTGCTCTGACAAAAATGGCCTCCCATCTTGTCTTTAAACATTTAAGGGTTATCTCCTTTAGTCATTAGGGTGCCTTCTTTGATATTTGGAATAAATTTTGACTTAAGATCTTCGACACACATTTTTATCTCTTCTTTTTTTTTTATCAATTCATTGTCGACCCATCCTAAATATAGCACCCGATATCATCTCTTTCTTCACATCAATGTGGTCCTCGTGAAGGAAGTGAAGAACTTGTTAGAAAGTCTTGGAATAAAACTTATGTCCCAATGACAAAATTAGATCATCCAATGACAAGTTTTAGGAGACTTCAGTGAATTCTTATAATGGCAATGTCAAAGTATTTTCTGCTTTGACTTCATTTTCAACAAGGCATTTGAAACTTACGCCCTTCTTTCAAACTTTTAAGATTCCAGAACCCTAGCATCTATAAATGTTCTTCACTTAAGGGTACACTTTCCCTTCTTCTCTAGATGAAATGACCTATTATTTCTTTACAAACAACCATCATTTTATAAAGACTTATTCATGAGATCCCTTCTGAATTCAGCTCATTATTACTTCATTAAACTTGAATGTTCATAAATTAAATTGATAAAACATTTTTCTTTTACATGAGATTTAATTAGTGGTCTAACAAAAAAATTTTCTTAAGATTGAGCACCAAAACTTGCCATTAGAGGGCATATGCTAGACTATAGTCATTTGACCACAAGAATCGAACCCCTTTAGGTTTACACTTTTAAAATACTACATGTGTTTTTTAGAACCCCCTAAAAAAATACTCCCATTTTGAAAACATGTTATGATTAAAATTTAAAGTTGAAAGCATTATATATACATATTTTAAAAATAAATGACACTTTTTTTGTGTGAAAATCATTTTTTTAAGTAATAACTTTATTTTTAGAAAAATAAGACATGTATGACAAAAACACTATTTATGTACATACTTAAAAAGAAAATCATTTTGGTATGAAAATTATTTTTTCCTTTTTAAAAAAAAATGTTACCCTTATTTTGAAAACATGTCACCCAAAGCATACAATGTTAGTTGCTTTCGAAATACTTTTAAAATATGGTCCTCTAAAGGGATTCTTGGGAACCAAAAAAAACGAGTAAGAAAAACCAATGCATGACTTTTGAAAAATGTGATTTTAAAAACCAGTTATTTTAAAACCTATCTCTACTTTATATTTGAAACAAATGGTGATATTTGATAAACTTGCTTTTGAAATCATGATGCATGAGATGCAACTTATTTTTATTCAGATTTATTTATTAATTATTTTAAGGACAGCCAGCATGATATGACACTCAAGGAGATCTTGTATTTATACAACCTTGGATGGGCAATTTGTTAAATCTCCAATCACAATTCATTGAGATTTATTCTCAAGCAAACTTTTATCATGTGTAATGGTACCAAAGTATTTTCTTTTTTATTAAAGGGTCTGTGCTTGGGTTTAATTTCCAAGTTGCCTACATACCCAGTATCAAGAGGGACTAGGATCAAGCCAACCGTAGTTCCTTTTACATTCTGATTAAAAAAATAATAATTTCCCACCTTCAGTTGCTAGACTTTATGTCACTCTCTGCTTTGTCTTCAACTTGAAGCCATTTGGACATCATAGAAATGAAGGATTTTATTGGACATTAGATGTTAGGGTGAAAGGGTGGGAGGAGGGCTCAAAAACAATTGTTCCCTGATCTATCAAATTTTGGATATAGTGCTTAAGCTAATAACATTGTTCAGTAGTATGAATAGTAGCTTGATGGTAAGCACAATACACATCAGGATCATATGTTTTTTTGGAGAGGGTTTGGTAGAGGGCATGGAGGGAGCAATTGAAAATATCCATGCTCAACCAAGAAAGTTAGCATGTGAGTGAGGGTGCAGGGTAGTGGGGTGAACCCCCTTATTTTCTCTTCAGTTGTAGTTGGGAAATGGTAAGGGACAGTTGAGTGAGTAAGAAAAAAAAGTTTAAGTAGGCTGGGCTTAAATCAAATACATTTATGGGTTGAGGATGGGATGGATTATAAGAGGCATGGCAACGGAGACTGGACCTTCAATAATGTTTGATCTTTCATCAATGTCCTTAAACAAACCCTCTTTGATTGCCTTCTCAATCTTTATAACTTTGAAAATGGTTTCAAAACTTGAATGCATATGACTCTACAACATTACTTGGTAGGTTGTGCCTAGAATCTTCAAAAATATTTCTATTATTTTGTCATTCTCTATGACGCATTTTGGCTAATTGCAACTTGTCTCCAATGGAAGATATAATCTTCTATACTTTTGTTGGGTTCCTGATTCATCTTCTCTAAAGCTGCCTTTTGGTGACGTAATCCAAGATTGAAATAGAGATGGTTTGAGGATGTTGTCAGGGGCGCAGTTAGAAGCAGAAGAAGAAGAACTAGATCAATGGGAGGGATCGCCAAGCCCGCCGCTTAGGGAAGTAGTTGAGCTTGTATTGCCCCTTCGTGAATATTGACATATGGAAGGGATGGTCGGACCACTATAAAGGCTTTCCTTGATAATCTTGTGTTGGGTACTCTTGAGACTTTGGACTATGATTTGACTTAAGAGATACTTGGCGAATTCTCATTTTCCATGGTTGTAACATACAAGATCTTTATAAGTACCAGGTTTACAAAGTAACCTTTGTCTCAATCATGTTGACTCATCTATGTTATTAACATGGTTATCATTAGCGTTTGAAGCTTTTTTTTTCTTAAAAAAAGTCAATTGGAATCCATGTCTCTGAAAATGAACAAAAATTAATAAAACATGTACTAAAATAATAATAATAATAATAATAATAATAATAAAATACATCCTAAGATCCAAGTCCTTAAAAGAAAACAAATGATATGATGTGCCCCTAGTAATGACAGTGACGGTTGATGATTCGATTCATGTCTTGAGTCGGTTTATTTTCGTTGATGTTGATTAGTTTGAAGTTTTTGGTTTAAGTTGTCATGATTGATTCAGGACATTTGTTTGACTGGATGACTATTCTTAGGTTGGCTTAACTTGAGTTAACGCATGTGATTTGGATCGATTTATTTATGGTTAACCCATTTTGAGTTAACTTGACCTGGGTTGGATTGTTTTGGTTTTAGCTTATCATAATTTAAGGCTAACTTGATTTAATAAAAATTGTTCTGGCTTTGTATTTGTTTAATTAATTTGATTTGAATTGATTTTGGTTTTTTTATTATTGATTTACTTTGGGTTGATGTGGTTTGAATGGATTTGGTTCAGGTTCACTTAGTTTAGGTTGATTTGTCATTTAACGTTACAGTCTTTTACAAGTGATCTAAGGCTGGGTCAATTCAGCTTAATTGTAGTTGGGCTTGATTTGGGAGTTAATCATTCAGGGTTGAGTTGATTGGACTGAGTTCGGTTAAAATTGACTCTTTCTGGATTAATCCTATTCATTTGATTCCTTTTAAACTGGACTAGTTTGGGGTTGGTTTGGTTTGGCTTTAGAGTTAATTTGATTAGTGGTATTTCAGTTGGGGTTGAATTAATTTGGTTTACGTTAACTTTGTTTAGATTGGTTTTATTTAGGATAGCTTGGTTTGGAATGATTTGATTTAAGTAAGTTTAACTCACATTGATAATACTAGACTTTCATAAATCAAATGGCATAGTTTTTTTTTTAAAGTTTTGGTTAAGTTAAGTAGGTTACTTTAATTCTTGACTTGGGTGGTTAGCTTAGGTTGCATGATTTAAGGACCTTGTTTAATTGACTTTAGTTTAAATTGGATCATATTTTAATTGATTCTAGGATATCTTTGGGCCAATGAGTTATGATTGGTAAAATCGAACTGGTTGATCTTAGGTAGGCTAGATTTAAGTGCAAGCTAATTTAGTTGATCACCTATGCGAAGGTTTTCTAAGTATGATTTATTTATGAGAGAGTGCATATATACATATGAATTAAGAAAAAAAACACTAGAAAACCTAAAAAAGAAAAAGAAAAAAAGGACTTAAGCCATCTACACTTCACATAAGTACAAACAAATGGAGAGAGGGTTCTCTCTGACCTGAACTTCTAATGATAGCCTAAGTCAGTGCCCAAAAACTAGCCTAGTTGATGTCTAATGCATGTGGTTGAGCTTAACGTTCTAAGCTCAGGTCTCCCATGCCTTCAAATCTCATCGGGTCATTTCTGGTCCGAGTCATAGGTTAGTGGCTTGGGTTGGGGATTTCCACCTAGTCATGGAAAACGCAACAACCATGACTTTCGCTTCTGACCCCTCCTAATAGGATCCGGCATTACCCGGTAGGACGTGTAATGCAAGTATGCCCTGTAATGTGTGCATAGTGCTAATGTGTTTTCCTAATTGATCCTAGATTTGTTTGAAAAGAAAATTATCAAATAATGTGTATATGCTCAAAAGTGATTTACAAATTATAAGTCTTTTATCATAGAAAAAAAAAACAAGGCAAATACATTTATCACATGCTAGCTAGGAAAGCTATTTAGTCATCTAAACATAAAAGTAAATAATTGACTTGACCTAAGACTATAATGGGCTTATTTCAGGTTGAACAATAACTCTCCAGTGGAGTCACCGTTCTGGGGGCCTCGATTTTTGCATGAAGGGTATATCCCTTTAAAAGAGACTTGCCTATCGCAAGAAATATCCCACGTGATTTAGAGTCGCCACCAGTCTTTTTAATGATGTGACTGGA
>JAOXJP010235497.1:0-10007 GCA_025762735.1 Platanus orientalis | reverse complement strand
ATAGAAAAATGAAAATAAATAAATAAAACGTAAAATAAGTAGACAAAAATAATAGTGATAATAAGGCGATGTTGGGTCGATCGGAATTGGCTGGATTAAGAAGAAAGGTTGGGGATTGCTCTGTCCGTCTGCTGACCCGAAGAGAAGCGTCGGAACCCGAAGTTGCGCCAAAATTAGGTGCTTACAGGGGTAACTTCTGAGGCACACATGTACCAACTTAGTGAAAATTAGACCTTGAGCCATATCTCTTTGGAAAGTTCTATGAGTCTAGTTTCCTGTGCCTCAAATGGTGTGCAATTTGGACTTTTGTAGAGGAAGTTACTATTGTTTTAATAGAAGATGTCTATCCTAACTGTGGTCAAACCGGGACTGCAAGTTTTGATGTTTCTTAAGTTTTTCCCATTCCAAAGTTTGTATTTATGTTCTAGAAAGTTGTATTTCGAGTTTAGGATCAAGTCTATTGTTATTTGAGTCTTCAAATTGTATTTTTTTTTTAACTTGAGATTTTAAAAGTTATTGAGAATCTTTACTCATGTTTGGAGGGCTGTTCCAAGCCTAGGCCTATATAAACGCTTGGCCGTGTATGGATTTTGCAGAGAATTTTGATATTTGAATATAATCATCCTTTGGCTTTTGAAGAAAAATTTCTTCTATAACTCTTATCCTCTCGGTGGATTCTATTTGGTGGCGAGTTTGCTCTTTATCTTTTGGTAGTTTCTGTAGAGTGGTGATATATGTTTCTCTTTGGTGGTTCCTTGAGTGTTAAGCTTATCAATCTTACTCTGTATCCTTGGGTGGAATCCCTTAGTGGTGAGCTTTCCTATCACTTTTGTGTGACCTCTTGTTTTACCCAGCATCTTCCACCATTGGATATGACCCATATTCTCTCATCTCCTTCACCCGAAAACTAAGTTGTATTGTGTACTTCACTTGTTAAACCGTATTCATCTTCTTCTTCACCCAACAACATACTACAAGGTAATACTCAATCATTTTCCACAGAAACTAGCTCAGAATCTTTCACTGAGTCTAACTCAGCCAATTTACCATATACAAACTTTCATAATAACCGCCATCATATGATAACACATTCAAAAGATGGCATTTACAAACCAAAGAATAAAATCTGTCTTCAAGTTTCTCTTATTCTAGAAGCAAAGCCTTTTGTATTATTATGAAGCTTCTCGACATGGGCATTGGGGGAAATCCATGTTAGAAGAATACAATGCTCTTCAAAATCAAGGTACATGGAAATTGGTTCCATTTTCTCCTAATCAAAGGTTGATTGGATCCAAATAGACTTATAAAAGTAAGAGAGATGCTAAAGGATGCATCATGCGATATAAAGCACTCCTCATTGCAAAATGTTACAACCAACAACCTGGCTTAGACTTTGATGACCCATTTACTCCCACTATAAAAATGAAAACTATTCAGTTAGTGTTATTCATTACTCTCCATTTTCACCAGAAAATACAACAACTTGATGTAACAAATGTGTTTTTACACGGGTTCATATTTGAAGATATATTCATGACTCAACCACAAGGATTCATTGATTCGGCATGTACCCAGCATGTGTCATCTAAAGAAAGCTATTTACAGACTTTGACAAGCACCTACGGCCATGGTATTCAAGATTTTCTCAGTTTTTACTAACACAGGGATTTACAACGTGTCATTATAACAACTCGTTGTTTGCTAGACATGCAACCAACTCTATCAGCATACCATTACTTTACGTCGATGATATTCTTCTTACCGGGAATGATACATTGTTTGTTCAATCGTTACTACATGCTCTTCACTCTCATTTTTGCATGAGACATCTTGGTGAAATGAAGCATTTTCTAGGACTTGAGTTAATTCCTAATTCATCTAGTGTCATTTTTTCACAACAAAATTATGCGTTGAAGCTGATAGAGAAAATAGATATGTCAACGTATAAACTAACTATTACTCCAATTGCTACAAAAAGCTCGTAGCTGGCTGAAGTTGATCCTTTATATATTGATCCCGCATTATATAGTACAGTGAGTGCACTTCAATATCTCAAGACAACCAGACCAGACTTGGCATTTTTAGTAAATTTCGTATGTCACATATGCATGAACCCCAACACTTTCACTTTCAAGTAGTGAAACAAATTTTATGGTATTTTAAAGGAACTCAAAAACTTTGGTCTACATTATACACCTGGACCTTTATTGCTTCACCATGCTTGCTCTGACGTTGACTAGGCCGGAGACTTCAATGATCGCAAATCCATTAGTGGATTTTGTGTATTTCTGGGAAACAGTCAAAACAACCCAATCATGTGGTCAACAAAGAAACAAACAACGATATCACGTTCATCAACTGAAGCTGAATACAGATCGTTGGCTTCACTAGCAGCTGAGATTTTTTTTTGGTTCAAAATGATACTTCAAGAGTTGAAAATTTCATTGGCAGCTCCTCTGGTCATTTGGTGCGATAATATTTCAGCCATTTCGCTGGCCTCAAATCCTATTCGATCTCCTTGTGACAACTAAGCACAAAAGTTGATTTGTCATTTTACTAGAAAGAAAATTTTACAAAGATACTTCAAGTCCACCATATTTCGACACATGACCAGCATGCTTATATACTTACAAATTAAGTCTTTATCATTTTTGAAATTTCAGAAGTTTCGTTCCAAGTTTAGGAGAACAATCAAGAAGATGTTACAACGAGTGAAAAGAGTAGTTAGGATTCAGTTGAACTTGTTAGAATCGATCTGTAACAAAACTATAATTGTATAACAGATGTAAAGAATAGTTATTATGGAGTTTATAAATAGAACACGGGTCCTCAGTTGAGGTATCCAATCCCTTCTCTGTATCTTTTCTATCATCATCATCTTTTCTTCTATCATCATCTTTTCTCTGCCTCCTCGTGACTCTATTTAATCTATTGGTCCCTAAATTTGAAACTTCGCTGATGCCGGAAGTAAAAAGACCATTGAAGTGGGGACGCTAAAGTAGCTCCCCACTTTGGACTGTTATTCCCTTTGTTGTCGGCTGGTTTTTATTATTGTGCAAGACTTGGTTCAGCAAGATTGTTTACATCCACGGACTTAAAAGGAAAGATGACCAATTACTCTACAGAAGTCACCTCTCAACTAAACTAGGGTTTTGACCTTTTTACACAAGCAATGTAGTAATGAAATCTCAAAGATATATCCCCCGCAAAGTAACAATACAAGCAAAATCTCAAAAGTTGACCCATGCGCTAGGGTGCCTTGTATTTCAAGGCCACACAAGCAGTACTCCTCAATCAACAACACTCCTAGTTGCTAATCAAGCTCCATCCTCTATACTATTGATATTGATTGAGAAAATGGATTTGAGCTCTATTCTCCTTCCCAAAAAAATCTTAAGATCAATAACAAAATATCTTAAATAAGAATCATGACACTCATAGAAATCCTTTTATGTGATAAGACTTTTTAGGACCATGACAATTAATTTTCCACATATTTTGCACCAAATGAAGCCCACGTACATGCCTCACATTGGATTAGGGTTGTCAATTGGGCTGGACTAGTCCGAGCATGGGTCAACCCAAGCCCAGCCCGAAATATAAAATCCCAACCCAAGCCCAAATTCAGCCCGAGACCTTCTTTCCTAGCCCAACCAAATGTAGTTATTCAAGTTTCAGGTCGAGTTTGGGCAACCTAAAATTAATAGCCCAATGTCTTATTTTTGGATTGTGTTTGGGCCGAATTCGGGTTATCCCGAAATTAACATTCCAATATCTTTTTTTTTATTGAATTCGGGTCAAGGCACGACTAGTCCCTTCTAACAACTGAATAAAGAAACCTAAAAGATCACAAAACAATAATCAAAATATTCAATGGTAGATATAAATATTGGGTTTCTGACCAGGATTTGGGCCGGATTTATATTTCCTTATGTCTGGGTCAGGTCGGGTGTTGGACTGAAAAACTTGGGCCCAAACCCAGTCCAAAAATTATTTCAGGAGTAATGTTTGGACCCAAATCCAAACGAGTCCAAAACTCCACTTGTCCAGCCTGCCCATTTTTTGGGTCGGTCAACCAGGGCTTCAGGCCAGCCCAGTCAAATTGACAGCCCTGCATTGGATATGACATTTGTCTTAATTCTAATAAATTGTAGTGAACAGTGGAAGCTGGAAAAGGGGACTTAATCAATATAAAATTAAGAAAAAGAAAGAAATAAAGGAACGAAGAGTCAAACAACTAAAGTCCGAATTCATTAAAGATGGTAAATTACCAAAATAGTCTCTTTTGTTCTGGATAAAAATACCAATATAGTTAAAGTAATCCCATTATATTTGCAACGAATTTCCATATGGAAAATAAATCAACTGAACAAGCTTCATGTCTCTAACAAAATGTCTGATTGTCCTAACTGTATGGTTAGGTCCTACAATTTAATCCAATATTTTGCCGGACTAGTCCGAGGCCTGGAATCATACCCTATACTTTGTATTACTACATGGTTGTATAGTCATAGTGGTGCAACTTGGGCTGGTTTTGTGGGTTTGGTTGCCAACCCAAGCCCAGCCCAAAGGTAGTATGATCAGGATTAAGGAGAATAACTATGAAAGGGCAACCATGAAAAATGCCCACGGTCGCCCTAATCCTGAATACAAGGTCAAGAAGCAATTGAGGGAAGAAAGGGGTCACGGCAAGCACATGCAGTGATCAGAACGTGGCATAAAAAGTGATTTACACTTTTTTTTGTAGATGATCTCTACTTCTTACACCACATATCATAAGCGACAAATAAGGGGACATACCCAATCACTTGGGAGGAGTCCTCTATCATCTATTCAGAACTCAGCCGGCTCAATCCAAACTAAAACTAGTTTAGTTTTATCCAAACTCTAACCATGGAACAGAGACAGGTTGGTGGGTCCGGGTTTAAAATCGTTGGTTATATCATGTCTATATGGAAATCAAGTCGGGCTTAAACGTATGATCCTGACCCGATCCCCGATTTAATCAGGTTGGGAATTGGGGTACGACCAATCGTAACTCCAAAAAATGATTGGTGGGCAAATCAAATCGTCACCTCAAATTTGATATTATCTTAACATATATAGATAGGGAAAGACGTTATTTAGAACGTCATTCAATTTCATCTATTGCTACTGACTAGCCTACTTTCGTACCATGAAAGTCAAACCTAGATTAATACGCAGCGAAAAGAGAGTGACCTGTTGATCTTCTTTGTCTTTTTCAGTCAATTGTTTAAGAATTTTATTTTTATATTGGTTTTTGGGTACGCATTTTCTATTTAGTCAGACCCACATACTGTAGATGGCAGTTTTTTATTTTTTCCGTATATATATGTGGTTAAAATTGCTAGACTCAGCTAAATACGAGAAATCAAAAACATAATATTATAAAGGAGGTGCATTTACTTACATAAGAAAATTAATAGAAAATCTATATATCTAAATGCTCTTCTCTTAAAAACAAACATACTACACTGAAGTGATGACATGAACACATGCCACAAGTAGGATCTATGATCATTTATCTTACTACAACCAAAGATATTGTGAAGAAGAGATCAGTAGCGTAGCTCCTCTTATTTCAGAGCTATCTATATGTACCTATAATAACTAAATCAGTTAATTGGGTTGGATGGCTGATGGAGGATGACCAGGGTAGTGACCAAGAGGAGTTGGCTTATGCTTAGGTGGTGGTTTCTCTCCTTTGGGAGGTTTAGTGCAGGGTGGCTTATGTTTTGGTGGTGGCTTCTCCACGGGTGGTGGCTTCTCTCCCTTAGGGGGTTTGTGCTCTGGAGGCAGCTTGTGTTCGGGAGGCGGTTTCTCCACTGGAGTTGGTGGCTTGTGGTCCTGTGGTGGTTTCTCCTCTGGCGGAGGCTTGTGTTCCGGTGGTGGTTTCTCCTCAGGCAGAGGCTTGTGTTCTGGTGGTGGTTTCTCCTCAAGCAGAGGCTTGTGTTCCGGTGGTGGTTTCTCTTCCGACGAGGGTTTGTGTTCTGGTGGTGGTTTCTCCTCAAGCAGAGGCTTGTGTTCTGGTGGTGGCTTCTCCTCCAGCGGAGGCTTGTGTTGCAGTGGTGGTTTCTCTTTTGGCGGGGGCTTGTGTTCCGGTGGTGGTTTCTCTTCCGACGGGGGCTTGTGTTCTGGTGGTGGCTTCTCCTTTAGCAAAGGCTTGTGTTTCGATGGTGGTTTCTTGTGCTCCGGTGGTGGTTTCTTCTAGTGATAGTTAGCCAAGGAAGGAGTGGCGGGAGCCATCCCGCCACCACTCCAATAAGCAACACTAGCAGGTGTGCGAGGAGGGACATCCTTGGACCCAATGGTGTAAAAGTAGGAAGAATCAGTGGGATTTTATAATGGGAGACAGCCTCTATCAGCCTGCCACTTGTCCACAATCTAGTACTTTGCTTTCGGACGTTGGTTATAGAAATACTTAGCAAATGAACCCGTGTAAACACGGGTGAGTGACTGTGACTAATGGATGTTAAAATTAAATATAAATAAAATAAAGACCTCAAAATATCAATTAAAAAAATGGATTTGTAAGTCCTAAGAGATAAACAATTAAAATCTAAAAAATTAACAAAAGTAGATATTATAATTATTAATGAAACCAAATTGAAAAATGGAATAAAAAATTAATGAAATCAGTTTGAAAAATAATAATTGAGTTTAAGATTGAAAAATTAATGAAGTGAGAAGAATATAGTGATAAAAATAGAAAAAGTTTTAATATTGTAAAAATGAAAGATGGAAAGAAGAACAATTAAAATTAAAAACCGTATTAAAATATAAATCAATTAATAATGACGGAAACTTGTAAAATGAGAGAGAAAAGGGGGAAAGATTTTATGGAAATAGGGAAAAGTGATGTGAGAAGTAAAATGGATTTCCAATAGTGGTGCCCATTGATTGACACGCAAACCCGACGTGAAATTAGTAGGTTAGGGTTTATTGTTACCATGTTTTAGGTCAAAACAGATATGTCCGGTTTGAAATAATTAAAATATGGGTCGTGTTTTGGTTGACCCATACAATTGTATACCCTTAACTCGACACAACATGAACCTGACACCTCTATCATTAAGGACCGTTCTATTTTAGACTCTGTTTTTTGTTATTATTAATCCACGCTTCATTTAACATATTCACCAAAGATCAAATTAATTGGTAATCCAAGACTTCTAACTTTGAGCTTTTATCATCTTAAGTATCATAGTGAACACAACCCATAAATAAATTTCAATGGATTATTACCAAAAATATTTATAAAAAATATCAATGGGTCAAAGACAGATGAAGCTTTGTGAGCACAACATTTCAATAAATCATTGGGACTTACTCAGATATTGCTTGAGCTACCAATTTCAGAGAAAACCCATAATGGAGAAAAACATGAGTAAGGAAATCTCATCTACGATACAGAAGGATGTTGGTCAGTACTTTAAATTGAACACTGTTATAGAGGATATGGTGCAACGAACCTTATAGGGTAAGAAATCTGAAAGAAAAGTAAAAAAAAAAAAAACAGATCTTTAACATTAAAAAAATGACCAAAAAAAAATAAAACATCCTCCATAGAAAAGACAAAAACCCATTAAAAGCAAGCCAAGAAAAACAAAATTAAAAAAAAAAAAATACCATACCTTGAGATGAACCTTGGTCAAGAAAACGTTGAGCACAAAACAAACTCCAAAGGATTTTTGCTCTAATGCTCTGGTTATATAGATAAAGACAAATTAAAAGAGTTTTGAAGTAAAGCCATTAAGAGGGAGAGAGTAAAAAAATTAAAAGAAAAAGCCAATATGCCTTCAATCACGGTTTGGTGAAAAACTCATAAGAACAAATTCTTTACAAACTTATTTTATTCTCTTATTATTAAATTTTCATTGATTCATTTAATTTCTAAATGTTTATTTTCAATAACGTTTCTCATAAATCTATATATATATATATATATATATATATATATATATATGTATAAAATAAACTCGAGATGATTTTGTAGCCCTCATTGCCTTTCTACATATGTTTCAACCACACATGTGTAGCTTTCCCTGCTTTCCTACACATGTGTAGTCTCTCTCTATACAATTTCTTTAAATATTCTTACTATTTTATCGTTATTTATTTTTCTTAAATTTTATTGTTACATATTTAAATATTCTTACTATTTTTATCGTTATTTATTTCTCTTAAATTTTACTGCTAGGTATTATTAAATTCAATTTTGAAAGAAAAAAAAAAACGTTTCTAACTCTTAATTAGAATGTATGTAGTCTCTCTCTAGACAATTTCTTTAAATATTTTTACCGTTTCTATCATTATTTATTTCTCTTAGATTTTATTGTTACATATTATTAATTTTAATTTTGAAAAAAAAAAAACAAATGTTTTTATCCTTAATTAGATTCCTAAAAAAACAACTCTCTAATTTCCCTTCCTATACATTCATTTATTTCTCTTCCATTATCTTTTTACTAGTTTTCTCTACCTTTTTATCTTCTTCTTTTTACCCATTTCTCCACTATTTTAATTTAGTTTACAAATTAAAACAAATAAACTTTTGTTGATAGTGTTTTACATAATTTTTCCTCATTCTAAGTCTCACCACCTCTTGCAAGGTGAAAAAATCAAGTTCTACCAAAATGTTCATTTCTCTTCTTCAAATCAAGTAATTTTGGCTTTTTGATAGTTTTATTTCTCACAGATTCACTATAACGAGACGACTCCCTTAACACCAGCAAGATTTCATCAGTCAAGTATGGTTTCTTTTCTTAATCATTGTTCCTTTTCTTCTCATCCTCTTTTAATAGTTCCCTTTCCTCCATTTTTTCATTTGGTTATGGATGAGGATTTTGATAGTGATTGTTTTTTTTAATACATGAAAATTGGGTTCTTAATTGTTATTTGAATTCTCTAAGCTTTACTTTTTTTTATATATATATTTTGTGTTTAATTATTGTGCTTTGATTGGTTTCATGTTTTTTAAATAAAATATTATAAGAAATAATGTTTATCTATTGGTGTGGGGAGACAATGGATATTTTTTATAACGTACCATTACTATATTATTTTCATTTTTTTCTTTCCAAGAAATCCCTATAATCTTTTATCTCTAAATAATATATTCATTTTAATAATTCCTATAAATATCTCTCTCTATAATCTCTCATCTCCATAATGTGCCAAAAATGTATTTTTATTTCACAAACCCCTAAAATTCATTTCTTTTTATTTTTTTTTCAAAAATCCTTTTAATCTCTCGTCTCCAATTAATATAGGGAGACAATGGATATTTTTTATAACGTACCGTTAATATATATATATATATATATATAGTCTTTTTAAGAAATCCCTATAATCTTTCATTTCCAAATAATATCTTCATTTTAATAATTCCTATAAATATCTCTCTCCATAATCTGTCATCTCCATAATATGTCAAAAATATATTTTTTCTTTTTTTTCTTTCAAATAACCCTTATAATTCATTTCTTTTTATTTTTTCTTTTTCAAAAATCCCTTTAATCTCTCATCTCCAATTAGTATTAGGAGACAATGGATATTTTTTATTTTTTTCATGTTCAAGAAATCCCTATAATCTTTCATCTCCAAATAATATCTTCTTTTTTATTATGATTCCTATAAATATCTCTCCATAATCTCTCATCTCTATAATCTGTCAAAATATATATATATATATATATATATATAAAACCGGGAAGGGGCATTGTTTAGACTAGATGACTAGATGAAAGGTGCTTTTGGGTTTTAAAGAAAATTATTTTAATAGCTATCTTTTGTATTACGTGTCTTTGCCTAGCTGGATAAAACCAGGGCGGAAAGAACAGTAGGAAATTATTTGCCAATAATCAATGTTTTTGTTCATGTTATAAAAAGCACATCAAAATTTGTTGTAACATATCTTTGTCAGTGGAAAAGGTTATGTACGGAAATCTGCTTTTCCTGATGTATTAGAATGGTATCAGGGGGTG
>JAOXJP010235496.1:0-10007 GCA_025762735.1 Platanus orientalis | reverse complement strand
CTCCAAAAAACCTCAAAGTGGGTCGCAAGACCTTTCCGCGATGCACACAGTCCCTAAAACACTCACATTGGTATAACATAGTCTTGAACCCCTTTCACTAATGTATTTCAACAGCGAGGAGTACTTGAAAAGTATATAAATACACTAAAATGAACGACACCCAATTCACTCTCACAATCAAACGTACTTGACTACTGAGATTTACACATATAACAAACCCCCAGAACTACATGTAGTTTGATCCCGACAAAATCATAAGAACACCGAACCATACAAGATCAGGTATAGGTAGCTGGAGACTATGTCTTAGGTGCAATTATAATGCTCACACCACAGGGGTGGTCTAGACCATTAAAAATTAAAAGAACATTATCTATTTATTTTCATTTACTAGCACTTGAAAGTTGCTAGATTAGAGGAGCCACCCTAGAAAAGTGAGTAATTGGGGTGCCTAACACCTTCCCCAATTTCAATCAAATATTTCACCTGAATCCCTAGAAAACCAGACCAATTAAACAGTTAATCCCTAGGCCCAAGTGCCTAGCCCAGGATATAAGACCCGCAATCCTTCTTTTCCCTAGAATAGAGGTAGACGTCCAACCCCGCCTTTAAGAACCTAAGTTGGTGGTGATTCCAAACCAAAGCTCAAAGGCCAACCCAAGTTGACTGGGCACTATCCCTATAAAGCAGGGTGGGTAAACCCCCCAGGTCTTTCCGTGATGTCCACAGAATGGCAACTTCACTGAGGATTTACTGTTTAACCTCTAAATATACAATGTATAAGTGGCATAAGCTTTCTTTATTTAAACATTACCTGTCATTAATTATATCTTTATTTTAAATAAGAATGTGTTCATATAGATCACAGAGCATATCATTAGTTAGTAGGATATACTTGCATTTGAACCATATAAAACTTACATCTTAGGACAAAAAACATGTTCACATTAGATTTAGGATAGATTGAATTAGTTAGTATGACCAAGATTCACATTTAATAAATTGCTTGTAAAAAATGTTTGATTTTAACATTTTTTTATAATGAGTCCATAAGATACGACACTAGATCTGCATTTGCATAAACATCATAAGCCCTATATCTATCATTACCCACCAATGGACTGACATTGGCAAATATTTAGGACGGGAGACAATGCTTGAACCATAGCTGCTACGTCAATACGGTCAGATTGAGTAACCTAACCCAGTCACTATTCCTAAGATCCGAGCAATTAGGGAGGTGTTTAGATTGGGAAACCTTAAAAAATCTCTCTAATAAAAAAATTTCATGCATACATTTATTTTATAATTTGTTTAGGGTATACTTGAATAGTTTAGAGGGCTAAAAATAGGAACTTGTTTGCTGTCTCTTTTGTGTACATGCATGCTTAAATTAAAACTATATTT
This sequence comes from Platanus orientalis, assembly GCA_025762735.1. NCBI lineage: Eukaryota > Viridiplantae > Streptophyta > Magnoliopsida > Proteales > Platanaceae > Platanus > Platanus orientalis. The sequence goes on along the minus strand of JAOXJP010235496.1, from coordinate 8,600 downwards.
TTTGGTCTCAACGGTCAGTTGAACCCCTAATGCCCTAATCAGCAGTTAGAGACTTGACAACTAACTATTCCGTCACAAGTGAATGTTTGGTTAGTCATGTCATACTTTCACTAACAAAGACAATGATTCATGTCTAGTTTTTACATACACATATATATACGGTTAATTATTTTAACATTTTCACATATCATGTATCCTATATATTTCCAAATATGTCTCACCTCTTTTCATATTAATTCATGTATCTCAATTTAATCACCCCCCATTAATCCTAATCAAATCATTTCTCTTTTGTACAGAAAATCATACTTCTCAAATCCTTCAAAATTCTCTTCAAAATTCTCATATTCTATATACTTTTGAGTTACTACACATCTCGTTTAAATCACTCAGTGATTCATATCTCCCAAAGTCAAGCTAATTGCTTCCCATTAATCAAATCATTCTATAAAAAAGATAAAAAATTAAACAAACAAACATAAAAAAGAGGTATAAAATCATCTCTTCTAAGTTATTTTCCACAAAAACATATTATATATGGGAATAATAAATAAAAACATAAGTCATGTCTCTCAAATTATTTTCTTATCCCATTACAGTAAATACAAACTATTTATTTATTCATATTTAGCTTTATAACAATTTTTTAAGTTTATATATTCTACCTACTTTCAAAGTATCATTCATTTTCATATCCACAATAAATGCAAATCATTCACCCATCCACATAAAACTCTTGTAACTCAACACCCATCTATTTCTTTAAGATAAATACAAATCATTCATTCATTTAAATTATGAAACACCATACAAAATTTCATTTATTTTCAAATTAAATTCTATATACTTTAAAATCCAATTTTCACATAAATTATTCATTCATGTTTCCTAAAATTCAAATTAATCAAACCATTTCAATCATAGACAAAATAAATCAAAACATAAAATCAGATCTCTTAAATTATTAAGAACATTTTTCCTTTATTTCCATCACTCATTCATTCTTGTTAAATCATCTTGAATATAAGATAAATAAATAAAAGCGTTGAATTAATATCTTTCGAATTATACATCTTAATTTTTTTCACTTCATTGTTGTATCCTTATGATATATATTAAAGTCAAAACTAATAAGTTTCAATCAATCCATGCTATACAATAATATAATCAATAAAAAAAGATAAAATTATCTATCTCAAATTATTTTCCACACGCTATAAACCCTTAAGTCATTTCTTGTCCTATTCATTCATTCGATCGAATTAATAAAATTGTTCATCTCAAATTACTTCCACATTCTACAAACTCTCAATTCATTAATTCATATTTTCCAAAATTAAACTACCTAATCAAACCATTCACTTAAATTGTTTTCAAAATTCTCATATTCTATAAACTCTAAAATCATTTCATGTCTTGTTCATTCATTCGACTAAATCAATAAAAAAACATTAAATTATTCATATCAAATTATTTTCCACTTACTATAAATTCAAGTTATTTCTTGTCTTGTTCATTCATTCAATTAAATCAACAAAAAACATAATATAATTCCTCTCAAATTATTTTCCACATAAATCTCCAGTCATTTTATTCAATCAAACCAATAAAAACATAAAATCATTCACATAATATAAACTCTCAAGTCATTTCTTCTCTTGTTTATTCATTCAATTAAATAAATAAAAACATCAAATCATTTCTCAAATAATTTCCATATTCTATAAATTCTCAATTCATTTCTTTCTAAAATAAACTAATTGATTAAACCATTCTATACATATCTAGAACCAATAAAAACATAAAAAATCATTCCTTTCAAAATTATTTTCATATCCTATAATTCATGTCCCCTAACATTGAACTAATTAATCAAGCCATATGTAGAATAAAAAAAACTTTCCAAATTTTTTATATTCCACTTCCTTTCAAGTTATTCACATTCAGAACTTTTATACATAGATAAAATGAATGAAAATATAAACCATTAATATACTATCTCTCTCAACAAGTCCGTTCTTCCTCTTTTCATCACTATTGTCATAAAAAATATGGGTTGTCACTACTTTGGCCCCTTTTTCATAAACCCTTTAATACAAAACCCTTTGTAATCCCTAAACCCTATCCCTTTATTTGAAGGGACTCTATTTTCCCTCTTGTAAACAACTGTCAAAACAATATCTATCTCTCTATTCTATCTAAATACTCTATTTTAACTAACACCTTAGTCTTTACGATAGATTGGGTTCTGTCCCCTCTTTTCTAAAATCCACAACCTACTCTCATCCTTCAACTCCTATTGCTCCATCTTCTACTCTCTTAATAATAGGAACATCTCTTGCTATTAGATCATCTACATTTACCTGTTCGCCTGTAAAAGGCTGCAAGGAAGATTTTTACTCTCTAAAGGCATGTCTTATTTCCCCTCTCATTGCTTTGCCTATCCTGCCCACACCGCCCCTCAATAGGAGTTATCTTCATTTCAATTACAGAAAATCAATTCAAAATCTCATCTTGAACTCCTATATGTGCAAACCAAACTGGTTGTACCAAACCCTTAAATTTGGTATAGTACTCCTACCAATTCCTTACCTTCCAAAACCACAAAAAATGTCTATAGGATTCAGGGACAATCAAGCAATCAAAATTTAATCATACTTCTGTCACTAACCCAGGGGAAATTACTTCCATGGTCCCTTCATATGAAGCCGTAAATATTACATAATCATAACTATTAGAGTTCTCAAGGAAGGCTCACCCATCTTAGTAGTCTGTCTCTTCTTCCCTCAAGCATCTATATCATATTTTACAACCTCAGAAGTCTGAGCTAGTTTGGATGAGGCCCACCCCTTCCATCCCATTCTAAGTCCCATCTCAATAGCTTTCTCTTCTTCATATAAAATTAATCTCTATAAGGAAGAAAATGTCAATCAAATAAATGATTTATTCTGAACTCTAGTAAAGCCAACCTTCCCCACCATATTATGGGATCTCTCTAACAATTTATATACTTCCTATAATTCAAGTCATAATCTTCTTTTGTATCTCTCATGTACAATCATATTGATACCAATAAGTCTCTTCACAACTTATTTTAGTAGAACCAACCAATCACTCACTTGAAGATTCATTTTCAAAGGGGTTGTCGATTACTACATTCAATTCAACTTATTGTGTAGCTTGCTTGTGAGCAAGTAGTTAAGTTTTGTATGTTAACCTAGGTTGTATGTGACAATCTAAATGAAATATACGTAAGCTCGGTAGGGAGCTTTAGAAGAGTGGACGTAGGCCTTTGTGCCAGACCACCATAAATCTTGTGTTGTGGATTGAGTGTATGATTACTTGTCTCTCTGGTTGTGCCTATATCTAATTTGCTCATTATGTATTTATTTGAATACTTAAGTAACCACATTAATTGCACACACACACTTAAACCAATTTAAGAAGATTAAAATGAATCCCAACATTGGTAAGAAATGGTAGAATAATTTTTATATCCTAGTCACCCCCTCTAGTATAACTTTATAGACATTCCAATTGGTATTAGAGCCTAGGTTACTCACATAGGGCTTAAAAACCCGAGTAAGATCCTACCAAAAATCCTAGATGGCTAGAGAAGAAAGTGGTATGTCCATCAGCACACCTCCATTCTTCAATGGAAGTGACTACAACTATTGGAAATCTTGCATGGAGATCTTCCTTAATGCATATGATTCAAAAGTTTGGAATGCAATAGTTGATGGCTATACACAGACAGACAAACCATGAAGTGAGTGGACCCCCGTCGAAGTAGAAGCTCACAAGTTCAACTTTAGGGCCTTAAATGCCATAGCAAGTGCTTCAGCCCCTGATCAGTTTAGGAGGATAGCTCATCTAAAATTGACAAAGGAAGCATGAAAGCTTCTCTCGGTTACCCATGAGGGTATGAGTGCCGTAAAGGTGTCCAAACTTTAAATGTACTATGTACAACTTGAAGCACTTAGGATGAAGGATGATGAAGAAATCTCCCAATTCAATGCCAAGTTTTTTAACTTGGTAAACATCATGAAGAGTCTAGGTGAGGATATTTCAAAATCCAAAATAGTCCAGAAGGTACTTAGGTCACTCCTCAAAAGGTTCACACCTAAAGTGACAGCCATAAAGGAAAGCAAAGACCTAGGGACCATGAGACTAGAGGAGTTGATCGGCTCACCTCAAACATTTGAAGTGCCAATCAAAGAACCTACCAAGAATAAGAGAATTGCTCTCAAGGTAGAAGAACCAACCGAATCCAGTGAAGATTTGGATGAAGACTTAGGTTTAGTGGCTAAGAGGTTCAAGAAGTTATTTAGGAGGAATTCATGGGATTACTCCAAGAACAAACAAATGAGGAGATCCATTCTTGGATATAGGGAAAGGAAGGACTTCTTAAAGGAGACATATTGTCAAGGATTGCAGCTATAAGAATAACAAGTGTAAGTCAAAGGGCAAGACAATGGCTGCTATTTGGGATGACGATTCAGAGGTGTCAAAAATGAGTCACAAAGTAGTGAGGAAGGTCCCTCACAAGAGATCAAAGCATTCATGGCCTTTGACACTCCTATAAGTTCACTTATGGACACAAGTGACTCAAGCAGTGAGGATGAGGGAGATGATGAAGAAGAGAAGGAGGTTTATGATGCCCAAGAGGCCTTCGATGAACTCTTCGTTCAAAGTGTTAAGTTGGGAAAGAAAAACAAATAACTCAAGAGGGAAGTAAATGACTTGACCAAAAAGTCAAAAACCCTTAAAGACACCATCTACATCCTTAGACAAGAGTCTTCATCGAAAAGTGAGAAAGAAAAGAATCTTTTCAAAGAAAATCACATGCTTCTATGTGCTAAGGAAGAAATGAGCCAAAAAATAGTTGAACTAGAAAAGAAGTTCAGTGAAGCTAAACTATTTCTAGGTCTAGAACAAGACAACATAAAGCATGAGAAGAGAAGACTTCTTGATGATAATAAAAAATTATCGAACAAGGTTCGTGGGCTTGAAGAGAAACTCAAAGCCTTAGAAGAGGAGAAGGATGAGTCAAGTAGTGATGACTTACTCATCCAAGAGTTGGAATACCAAGTCAAAACCTTAAATGAGAGAAACAAATCTCTCAACTTGACTTGTGCTCAACTCACAAGGAAGTCTCTTGATTATCTTAGACAAATCAAGGAACTTAAAGAGGACAAGAGGAAGAACATCTCAATGCTTACCCAACTAGAATGGAGTCTAGGAGGTAAAAGATACTTCATGGTGGTGGTTGATGATTTCTCAAGATACTTCATGGTAGCATTCCTAAGAGAGAAATCAGATGTAACGCCCCTGAGTCACCCCCTTATAGGTAGCTCAGATCGCTACTTCGATCTTGCTATAATACCATAAACATCTATGTATTTTTATCACTGTCTCATATTACAATTTGATCAATAACATGTGGAAGTGTAAACCATTAACACTAGCTCATGTCTTACCAAGATATAGCCCATCATCCAATCCATAATGTGCCATTAAAAAACCTTTACCTTTAGCAGAATCATCAATCACTTACATTCTATATCCATAAACATTTCATTCAAAGTAATAAAGTGCAACAGAAATGTAACTCTAGCCAACTACTCAATGTAGGGTGATTATGAGAATGATAAACGGAGTACCCACAATCACATGATATCCATAAGTCTACAATAATGGTCTTAAATCCTATTACATTCAATCCATAACTCTGAAATTATTACATTTACCAAGTAAAGTCTCAAATACAAAATGTAATAAAAACATCTCTGTAATTGTATCCATCATCACCCAATAATGACCTAATCACTCCATCAATTCATCCAAATTTGTGTCAATTGGGGTGAATAGGCTCAACAAGTACAAATGCAAACCAAGTCCAAGTGGTGAAGACAAGGCTTGCACATGGTTTTCTTTTATGTGACATGAACATGGATAACAATATGAAGTTCAACTATAAGACGTAATGACATTTCAGGTCATAGATTCAATCAGATAAATCATACATCATCATTAGTGTTATGGACAATAAAAGAGTACACGCCACAAGTAATGATAAGTATAACATCATTCATTTTCAGAGTTAGTCAATAACACTTTTTCTGTTCATTTGTATACTTCTTTTGATAGTTGGCTCACTTATCATTAGGTTCCAAATAAATCATATTACATGGTTTATTTACATGACTTAATCAAATGTCTTCTTCATTAGTTCATGTTTCTTGTCAATAGATTTCAAAGATTCGATCATTACCTTCCATTGTAGAGACCTAATGGGAAGTTCTGAAACTGATATTCAAAGGTTCAATGGTTCAATGATTCACTAGTTCAATGGTTCAATGATTCACTGGTTCAATGATTCAATGCTTAATGGAGTTCTCCCTTGTTTCAACCCAGGGTTAGGTCCCTTCCTTGTTTAGACCCAAGGTTAAGTCCATTCTTTGTTTAGACCTAAGGTTAAGTCATCAAAGTACATAATTCTGCTATATTTTGACCTAGAGCTAGGTTCCTCCCTTGTTTAGACCCAAGGTTCAGTTCCTTCCTTGTTTAGATCCAAGGTTAAGTCCCTTACTCATTTTATACCCAAGGTTAAGGTCATCGAATTCTGTTCACAGGTTCAATAGTTCAATAAGGCCCAAAGAGGGTTCAATAGTTCAATAAAGCACAAAGAGGGTTCAATAGTTCATTAAAGTCCAAAGAGAGTTCAATACTCTAATAAAGCCCAAAGATGGTTCAATAGTTCAATAAAACCCAAGAAGGGTTCAATAGTTCAATGGCTCAATGACGTTTCAAAGTTTAATAACAATATAGGCATATCAAAAGGATATCAATAGCCAATAAGTGTTCTCATGACATATGAAAGAATGATTTAAGGTTCAATGAGTTTTGATCATAATACTTTCATATTTCACATTCAATTGTTCATAATTCATTTAAATAGGTCACATGTGATCATTAATTCAAATATATTTCAATCATTCATGATTCTTATGAACTTTCATAGCGTAAGATCTTAGCTTATTCAATGGGTTCAATCATACAAATTTGTGGTTCACATTTCATAGTCCATGTGTAAGAAATCAAGGTTTTAATCATATTTTATTTCAGTCAAAGACACTCTCTCATGTTCAATTTTATATTAGTTTAATAGAATTCATATTCCTTATGGTAGATCAATGAGATTCACCTTAACTAGCCATGTTTGTTTCATAACAATCAATTTCATAGAGATGCTTATTATTTCAATCTTAGATCTATGTTAAATACATGTCTAACATATGGGCTTCAAGGAAAACTTCATGGATCTATCATATAAAGAGTAGCATAAGATCAAAATATGCTTAGATTCAATATTTATAGTGATTCACATGAGATTTCAGTAGAAAACAAGGATTCAACAAGAGAATTTAGCATAAGTGATGAAAATATCATCAAATCCACATAGACTTTACTCACAAACATGGTACTCATCAAGGTATAGCAAGACTCTAATGGTTGCCAAGTTAGAAGTGTTCCAACAGTGGGTTTTATCATCAAATCATAAGGATCTACAAGAAACAAAGAAGAATATGACATTAGTTTGCAAGAGTACTTACAATTTTTCCAAAACCTAGCTTCCTTCCTTCTTTAACCTCCCTATTCCTTCAACACTTCCTTTACCTTGCCTCTATACTTTGTAAAATGATGTAGAACTAGCATAGATTAGGTTAAACATGAAGATCTAGGAAGAAAATGAGCTAACCTTGAAGATTTCTAGAGTTGTGAGTGAAACTTACCCAATTTGGGGAAGAACTCGCACACTTAGTTTCCAAACCTTCTAAAACTCTCTAACTCTTTCCCACTTGGTGTAAATGAGGCCATTAGGATTTTTTTATCTTACTTATAGGGTTTTGGGTCGAGTTGGGGGGTTCCACACTCCCCAAGATGAAGAAAAATCATTTTTTTCTTAAAAAAATCGCATTCTGGGCATTTAGATCGATCCAACACTGTTTGTGCAGTTTCTTTTCAACACAAGAGGCCTTGGATCGATACAGATAAGTTGGAACGAACTGGTAAGTTTGGATCGATCCAAATGAGGTTTTTCCTAGTTTTTCCCCTCGCACTAAAACACTTATAACTTTCTCTACATAACTTGAAATCAATCTCCCTTTGTTGGGTTAGAAACTCAACCAAAAGACCTTTCTAAAGGTATGTCTCATACCCTAGTTCACTCAGGATTGGTGTCAGTGGGCCTGAGAAGTTATCCCAACTACGTAGGCCTGTCAGCATAGACATCTTATGGGAAAATTGGCATAACTTCTTGTAAGAAACTTGGGCACATTTTGTGCAAAATATGAACAATAACAGAGATGTATTCATACAAGTTGTTTAAGTGTGAATTTAGTCTGACTAAATAATTCAAGTTGCCATAAAACTAAAGTGAGCATGTTTTCTATCCTAAGCATGATAATTTGAAATAAGTGTTGGAGATGGAATGTTATCCTAACTAATTAATGGAGTGACCTAAGTCTAATCTAAAGCATATAAACATGTGAGAAATGTAGGCATGTGAGCAATGTAGGCACACAAACATGTATATA
>JAOXJP010235495.1:0-10007 GCA_025762735.1 Platanus orientalis | reverse complement strand
TATTTTCGTCCCACTTAAACATTGTCAAGGTGGGGGGACATGCAAGGGAGAATTTATATGACTCTCTCCAAAAGCCGAGGTGGGATCCCGTAGGATCAGATGTTATGCCTTGCCCATGTGATAGCAACCCAGTCTTTGCTAAAATAGGTATAACACAACATTTGAAGGTGAATGCAACATAATGTTTATGTCCCAATAAACAAGTGTCACCAAGGTCGGTGCTAACAGGTAAGTCTGTTATGCAGTGACCATCAGAACTTACAGAGAAATATTGGTACACTCTTTCCTGACAAGCTACAGAAGGGTTTTTCTCACAAGTAACCCGTGCTATGAAAATACGACTCAAGCTTGATAATTGCTTAAACTATGAATAGTAAAACATTATGGTTAGAAGCTAACATTTCATAGACTTGATGGATCGAAGTGTGGCATTGCTCGTTGTCTGATGCTGAACAAATGTCATGGGGTGGCCATTAGTAAATCATGCAACAGATAAAGTACCAACTGGAATGGCCGATGCAGGTAAGCCGTTCAAAAGTATGGACTAGGCTGTGCCAAATTTTGAACTGGAAAAGTGGTTTGGTTGGACATGCAGAGAAATGTTATGAGCTCTTTCCCGAGAAGCAGTGATGGGTTTTTTTCACAAGTAACCCATTTGCTGTGAGGAGGATTCTTTAAGCATGATAGCAGTCCAACAACTGGAGATGTTGCACTCTCTCCAAAAGTTGTGGGGGTTGTGATAACAAGGAACCCAATGCTACATATTATACATAACTCCCTAATGGTATTAGCACTAAGAAAATACATAAACTATGAATCGAAGTGTAGCATTCAGCTATGTTCGAATAACCAACATGCTACGCGGTAATTTGTTCATGGTTCAGGGATTGTTGATAAGGCTTTTGAGAAACTTTTTGAGCTTGATTCAATAGCCATGGGATCTTGAGAGACCAATGCTACGTATCTATTTCAACCATCCAATCTACAAACATGGCTGGCATAATACGCAGGCTATGAAGTGATGATGCCTACCTACACCTTAGATAGGCAGTTTATCTGTGAAGGCCTTTCTACAAATTTGGGGACCGACATGATTTAGCGAACCTACATGGCTTGCATGAGGTATATTAGGAGGTTTTTACGCCTACTCCAAAAGCCATGGAGATTTCGAGGAATTAGTGCTATATATCTATTTTAATCAATTTCCAAAGATGATTGTTATGTTATATAGGTTATGGATCGATGTCAACATTTGTTTATACCCAGGAAGACAGTCTGCTATGTCAACGGTTTCGGCCATTTATGGTGAGGCAACCTATAGTCCCTCCGAACCTGCGGCGGCCTGATCAGAGCATATCAGGAAGTTTTTAGGCTTATTTCAAAAGCCATGGAGCTCACGGAGGATTGGTGCCACATACCTATTTCAACCAATTTCCAAAGGTGGTTGTCATGATATATAGGCTATAGAATGATGTCGACACTTGCCTGTGCCCGGAAGGCAATCTGTTATGTCAACGGTTTTGGCCATTTCTGGTGAGGCAACGTGGAGTCCCTTATCGAACTTGCGGTGGCCTGAGCAGGGCATATAAGGAAATTTTTGGGCTTAACTCTGAAAGACATGGAGATCACAAGGATCGGTGCTACGTATTCATGTTTTGTCGTGTTATATAGGCAATGGAATGATGATCGACATTTGCCATCCCCGATAGGCAATCTGTGATGTCAAAATTTGGCCCTTTTGTGAGGGGGAGTCCTCACTAAACCTTTATGCGGCCTAATATCAAGGTCAAAAATGATCAATGCATCCTTTTCAATCAAACATTGTCATAAGGATGAACTTTGCTGCAGTTGTTTTGCCGACAGAGTGGTCTTCCGGTTTCAGGTGTTTGCTGGTTCATGCTGAGAGATTTTACAAGGCTTACTTTCAAAATTACGAGGATCTTTTGGGGATCGATGCTATTCTGAAGGGACCTTTACCAAATTTCATTGCTAAGGGGCCAGGGCCCTAATTCCTTAAAGGGCAGTGGCCCATTTTCATTGCAGAAGAGCCAAGACCCAAATTCCTTAAGGGGTAGTGGCCCACATTTCATTGTAGAGGGGCCAAGACCCAAATTCCTTAAGGGGCTGTGGCCCACATTTCATTGCAAAGAAGGCCCAAATTCCTTAAGGGGTAGTGGCTCACAATTCATTGCAAAGGGGCCAGCCAAGGCCCAAATTCCTTAAGGGGCAGCAGCCCATAATTCATTGCAAAGGGGCCAAGGCCCAATTTCATTTCTCAGGGGCCATAGCCCAATCTCATTGCTTAGGGGTCATGGCCTAATTTCATTTGCTCAAGGGTCATGGCCCAAATTCATTTCTCAAGGGCCACAACCCAAATTCATTGCTCAGGGGCCACCACTCAAATTCATTGCTCAAGGGCCACGGCCCAACTGATTTACTTGGGGGTCACGGCCTAATTACTTTGCTGAGGGGCCACGACCTAATTCCATTTACTTGGGGCCACAACTCAAATTTCTCTTGCTAAAGGGTGACACATCAATCTTTGTTTTAAGATTGGTATGGGATGAGACTTTGTTTGACATTTTTGAGAGATGATGTATCATCTTCAGCTTGCTTGGCCGTGAATGGCGCTTTGCTGGGGATGATGCTTCATCTCAATTTTTATTGGGAGGTGATGGGTCATCTCCAATCACAATTGATGAGAGATAACACATCATCTCCGCTCTTTCTTGGGGAGATGATCATCTCTAGCTTTGCATGGCCGTAAATGGTGCTTAGTTGGAGATGATGCTTCATTTCAATTTTTATTGGGAGGTGATGGGTCATCTCAAATCACAATTGATGGGCGATGACGCATCGTCTCCACTCTTTCTTGTGGAGATGATTTATCATCTCCATTTTTGCTTGGCCGTGAATAGCACTTTGCTGGAGATGATGCTTCATCTCGATTTTTATTAGGAGGTGACAGGTCATCTCCACTCACAATTGATAGGAGATGATGCATCGTCTCTGCTTGTCCTTTCAGAGATGATGAATCATCTCTAGCTTTCCATAGCTGTGAATGGTGCTTTGTTGGAGATGATGCTTCATCTCAATTTTTATTGGGAGGTGATGAGTCATCTCCAATCATAATTGATGGGAGATGACGCATCATCTCTGCTCTTTCTTAGGGAGATGATATATCATCTCCAACTTTGCTTGGCCGTGAATGACGCTTTATTGGAGATGATGCTTCATCTCGATTTTTAATGGGAGGTGACGGGTCATCTCCAATCACAATTGATGGGAGATGACGCATCATCTCTACTTTTTCTTGTGGATATGATATATCATCTTCAGCTTTGCTTGGCCATTAATGGCACTTTACTGAATATGATGCTTCATCTCGATTTTTATTAGGAGATGATGTGTCATCTTCAATCACAATTTATGGGAAATGACACATCGTCTTTGCTTTTCCTTAGGGAGATGATGTTTCATCTCTAGCTTTGCATGGTCGTGAATGGCGCTTTATTGGAGATGATGCACCATCTTAATTTTGTTTTGATTGCTCCTTGATCCCAGAGTCGTCGATAGGTGCAAAAAAGATTTTCATAATGAGACCGAAGATGCTTTGAATGGTTGACAATGATGCTTGATTGATGATTGAGTTTTGAAGCCTGGATAGGATAGACTTTGTATTTACATTTTCTTTTGAAAGAGGTTTTGAAAATTCATTTTCTGGAATTTTCCATTAATTTTGAAAAACTAAGCCCTTCAAGGTCCTTAACATTAGAGATGACCTGTTGTATTGCTTTTGAATACATAGGATCATGTTTCCATATGCTATGTTGCCATGCCAAGTCTAGACGAGGCATGAAAGGTTTGCAAGTTCAAGATATTGAATGTGCCTCTCTGGAGAGAGTGAGATTGCAGACCTATTTTTGAGGTCTTTGTTCTTGCTTTGTCAAAAGATGGTCTTTAAAGATGTGTGCTCATGACTTCACTAGCTTGACTTGACTTGAGGTGCCCTTTATGGTTTTCACCCTAAGTGCTGACTTAATTTTGTTCCCTTTTTTGCCCGTGTTTACCAGGACTGGGTCAGAGTGCCATTTCCGGTTTTCACTCTGAGCTTTGCAATATTTCTTTTTATCTTTGTCTTTTTTTCCCCTGTACTTAGACTGGTCTGGGCTTTTCGAAAGATGATTGGACGAGATGCATGCTCTTGTTCCAAAGTTGGTTGAATGCTTGACTTATGTATTGCTGACTTTTGCTTAGAATTTCTTGCAGTGATAAGAGGTTTGAACAATGGTTTTGTTGAATGAACAGTTTATTGAATAATGTCAAGGTCTGCCTTTGAGTGGGCAAGATTGAAAGAATTTGAAAATATGGATATGAATGGCTCTGACTCAGAGGCTAATTGCAGATCGACAATTATGGTTCTCTATAGAATGCCCATTTCATGAAGAAGATTATGGTTCTGTACAGGATTTCCATGCTTTGAAGAAAATCATGGTTCTTTACAAATGTCCATGTTTTGAGGAAAATCATGATTCTCTATAAAATGCCCATGTATTAAAGGAAATCATGGTTTTCTACAAAATCTTTGTATGTTTTTGGAGAAAATCATGGTTCTTTATAAGCTCTCTTTTTTTTCTTTTCTCTTTTTGCTTTCTCTTTTTTTTTTTTTTGCTTTTCTTTTCTTTTCTTTTCTTTTCTTTTATGGAACCATTGATTTTTATTTTTTTTTTGCTTTGGATTTGCAGAAATGTACATGATTATGGAAATGCAAGAGTGAATAGGTAGGAAAATGACCATTCAAGGTCTTTTCATTCCAAGATTTCATGGTAAAAGTCAATTTTACAATAGTCAAGCAAAGAAACTTGACTTGGTCCAAGTTTACAAATCTGGGGAAGTCTTCCCTGTTCATGTTTCCTAATAATAGTGCCCCACCAGACAGCTTATGTTTGACATTGAAAGGTCCTTCGTAGTAAGGCCGAGGTTTCCCCCGTGGTGCCTGCTCATGTGGAAGGATCTTCTTGAGAACTAAGTCTCCTTCTTTGACACCTCTGGGTCTAACCTGTTTGTTGAATGTTGTGGCTATGCGTCGCTGATAGGCTTGTCCACTGCTCATTGCTTGCAATCTTTTCTCATCAATGAGGTTCAGTTGATCATGTCAAACTTGTGCCCATTTTGACTCTGAAATCTTTACCTCGGCTAGGACTCGGAGACTTAGGATTTCAACTTCAATCAGCAGGATTGCCTCCATGCCATTAACCAATGAATAGGGGGTTGCCCTGTTGAAGTGCGAATTGAAGTTTTGTATACCATAAGTGCATAGGGCAGCATTTCATGTCAATTAAAGTGATTAGCAGTCATTTTCTGTAAGATCTTCTTGAAGTTCCTGTTGGCTGCTTCTACTACTCCATTCATCTATGATCTGTATGGAAAGGATCGATGGTGGAAAATCTTAAACTTCTTGTAGAGTAGTTCAAGGTCCTTTCCCACAAAATGAGTTGCATTATCAATGATAATTTTGTTGGGAATACCATATTTGCAGATGATGTCTCTCCGTATGAATCTGGTTGTGTTCTTCATTGTGATTTCTACTAGAGATATGGCTTCGACCCATTTGGTGAAATAGTCAATAGCCACAATGATGTATAGATGTCCATTGGTAGCCTTCTGGGGCATAGGTCCTACTACTTTGATTCCCCACATGGAGAATGGCCAAGGAGTAGTCAGGTTGTGCAATTCAGAAACTGGTGCTTTAATGATGTTGGCATAAGAATAGCAAGTGTGGCATTTCTTTACATATTGACAACAATTTGTTTCTATAGTTGACCAGTAGTAACCTAGTCGAAGGATCTTCTTGGCAAGCACGAACCCATTCCTTTGTACAACGTCCCACCATGTATAACAAATTAAGCAGCTAGTCTAAATAGAGCATATCAAGGAACCACGGTTCCTTGTTCAAATCTGTAGTTGTAATCTGGAGGCAATAAGTTGGCTTATTCCTCTGCTCAATCATAATTGGTGTCATGTCTACCCCTTAAGGGATGTCAATCATTGAAGCTAGTGTGGCCAAAGCATCTGCAAAGTTGTTCTTTCTTCTGCCAATATAGTCGAAAGTCAGATATTCAAAGTTCTTGGAAAGGATCTGTAGACATTCATGGTAGTCTAAGAACTTTTCTTCTTGAATGAATCAATCTCCAGCTTGGAAGATGACAAGTGCTAAGTCTCCATAGACTTCTAGTTCATCAATGCCAAGATCAATGGTTTCTTTTAAACCAATGATGCAAGCTTCATATTTGGCTATGTTGTTGGTGCATTGAAAGTGTAGCCTTGTAGCATTTGGAATGAGGACATCTATGGGGGAAATGAGCATGACTCTAATCCCACAGCCTAACTGATTGATGACTCTGTTGAAGCACATCTTCTATCTGACTACCTTGCTTGACTCAAATTCAATACAAAGTATGTGTTCATCAGGGAAGTCAAATTTCAAGGATGAAGGTTCATCTACTGGTCCATCTGCTAGGAAATCGCTATGGCTTGCCCTTTGATAGCTTTCTATGAGACATACGTGATGTTGAATTCTGATAGCATCATGAGCCATCGGGCAGTTCTTCCTATAGTTGTTGGTTTCTCGAATAAATATTTGATGGGATTTATTTGAGATATCAAAAACACTTTGTATCAGAGAAAATAGTGTCAAAACCTTTTGGTGATATAGACTAGGGAGAGGCAGGTCTTCTCGAGAGGCATGTGTCTGATTTCATAGTTAACAAAATACTTGCTTAAATAGTAAATGACCTATTATTTCTTTCCCGTCTTATCATGTTGTCCTAGCATGCATCCCATGGAGAAGTCCTATACAGTTAGATACAAAATGAGTGGGTGGTTTGGCTCTAGAGAGATTAATATAGGTGGGCCCAACAGATAATTCTTGATCTTGTCAAACGCAACTTGGCAGTCATTGTTCCATTGCCATCCTTCTTAGGGACAGGGACAATGTTGGCTAACCATTGGGGATATTGGATAGACAAAAGGAAACCCGTGTCTAATTATTTCTAGATTTCTTCTTTAAGGGCTAGGGGCCATTCTATTCATAGACGCCTAGGTTTTTGTTTGATGGGGTGAATATCTAGGTTAGTGGGAAGCTTATATGTGACAAGGTCTGTGTCCAAACGAGGCATGTTTGCATAAGTCCATGCAAAAATGTCTATGTATTCTCTAAGTTCAATAGGGCATGCCCCAGGTCTGAAGTGTTGGGGGTCCCAATTTTCATAATTCTAGGCATGATTTCTAACCCAAGATTAATTTCTTAGAGGTCAACTACTAATGGAAAATTCTGATTCTCTTGGCACTCAAAGGCCTTGATCACCTCTTTTGGAATCATTTCATCATCATTCAATTCTTCTTGTTCCTGTTTTTGAAAGAAAAACTTTTAGTATTGATTTATATGGAAAAGGGTATATAATACCCGAAGAAAGCTACTGGACTTAGAATCAGCTCCAAGTTGCCTACATACCCGATGTTTGTGCTGATCTTAAGCTTAGGAAAGCTTGTTCAGCCGGGATCAAGTCACACGTAGATCTGGTCTTGGGGTGGACCAAATTTACATTTTTTTTGAAAAGCAGTTGAGCCTGAAGTTACTTCTCAGGTTGCCTGCATACTTGACTTTTAACATGAGTGCTTTAAAAACATTGGTCTGTCAAGATCAAGGCACACATAGTTCTTTGACTACAAGGGTAAAGAAAGCAAAAATAATTTTTACAATGTGACTGGGCCTGAAGTTGTGTCTCAGGTTTCCTACGTACCCCTTACAAGTGCATTGGTCGAATGCTTTTAACAATTATGAGTCGGTAGGGATCAAGTCTTATGTAGTTCTTATACAAAAGGATGAAAATAAAATATTAAAAAGATTTTGAAAACTTGAACAAGAGCAAAAAAGGGTTGGCTCTTCTAGCCTCTTTTCTCAATCATTCATCACTGGTCCTGATCTTTTGTTGCTATGGAGTTTTCTCGTCCAATCTACTCTGCGGCTTTAACAGGCACCCATGATTCTGGCATGATGACCTAGTCAGGGTCAACCTCATCTAAGTCTAACTCTCCACTCGCAATTACTGATTGGAGTGCTTCTCTAACATCTTCGAGGAGTGAGAGTAGACTTAGAGGAGTTGGGTTGTCCTCCCTATGTTCTAAGATGTTGGGGGTTGAACATTCCCCAATCTCAGGGACAGATGGCTTAGGGATGGTCATGTGGGTGCAATGCGTAGCTTCGAGATGACAGGTAGGATGTTGACTGATAGTTGGAGGTGGAATTGTGACTGGTTCTATAGTTATGTGTTCTGTGTTGGGCTTAGATGATACTGATTGAATTGGTGGTTTAGTTGGCAGGGTATTGTAGGTTTTGGAGAGTTCAGAAGCTGATGTAAAATATAGTGCGGTCTTGCGGCCGGCTTTCTTCTTCTTGTTCTTCTTGAACTGATGCTTGAGGAGAGGTTTGAACCCTAGGCTTGCTTTGTATGGCACTCTAATAGCATTAATGAGGTTCTTCCTTCCTTAAGAATGATTATCTAGGCCCTTGTTCAGATCGAAGTTCATTCTAGCCATCATGTTGAATTTTGGCGAAAGTATTTTAGTCTTTCTCTTCAAATCTGCTGCCTCATTCTCTGTGTGTACAACTTCAAACTGATATGAGGTGAATGTATTCAGGGCTTGCAGGTTTCGAACTCCTAAAATCTTTTGGCCTATCATTGTGATGACATCCGTATCTGTCGACACTGTAATGACTTCATCATTAATGATGAACTTGACTCTTTGATGAAGATTGGATGGGATAGCACCCGCCTAATGAATCCACGGTCTACCCAATAGCATTGTGAAGGAGGATGGTATGCTCAGTATCTAAAACTGAACTTGGAACATTCTCCCTTCTATCACTAGGGGAATGAGCACTTCTCCTTAGCCATAACTCACCAAATTTTCGAAAGCCCTTATGTCACATGGGTTAGGTTTCACACAATCTGAGGGAACTCTAAATGTGTCTAGTGTATCCTAGGTGTAGATGTTCAAAGCTGATTTGTTATCTACCAAGATAAGGGGAATACACATGTCTAAGTGACGTGTCGTGATGTAGATGGCTCTATTATGTATGGTGTCATCCTCGGGGATCTCATCCTCTGAGAATGTGATGACTCATGGCATTGATACCCTTGCCACCATATTTTTCAATCTGTCCAGTGTGATCGAAGCATCCACAAAGGACTTTATGAACATGTTCAGGAATCTCTCTTTATGTTGCTTTGATGTTAGCAAAAGGCCTAAAATAAAGACCTGTGCATGTCTTGGATAATTGCTTGATCAAGAACAGGTGAGAATTTTGAATAGCTACTTTAAAAATCTCATTCTCTTTCTTCTCTTCTACTTCTCTAGTCTGTCTTTGTGTTTCTGTCTCAGTTTCTTCTTCTACCATTTTCTCTTTCCCTTTGCCTTCGGGATGTAGATATGTGACCGGTTTGGAGACTCTACCTAACCAGGTAATGAAAGCTATGAGCTCTTCCAACTTGTCCTTTGAAAGTTTAGGATCTACAACTTCCCTGACTAGGTAGACCAAAGGGACTCTGTTCAACAGGTATTGGATTTTGGTTAGTGGAGGAATGTTGATGACTTGGTAAGGAGATGAAAGGTCTATAAGCTAGGCATATAATAAGGGTGATGGGATGACATGGGGTGATGAAAAAAGGTCATGAGTTGTTGAACCTTCCCTATATATGTTGATGTCAGGGGGAAGAACTGTGATTGGGCTATCCGGGGCTGTATCCCACATGTTTGTGAGCAAATGCTCATACTTAGAAGGGGGAATAGGCTCAGGGTAGTATCCATTTATGGTGTACACATGGTTAGTGTCAAGCAAAAAGATGACTTTCTTGGGTTTTGAAATCTTGGTGATGTCGCTGGCAGGGTTGAATTAGGTGCTAGTGGTACCTACAGATTGACCCCTTTTGGTGGCTTGTGGTCAG
>JAOXJP010235494.1:0-10007 GCA_025762735.1 Platanus orientalis | reverse complement strand
ATTTTTTTTTTTTTTGTTGGGTGGGGGGGGGGGGTATAATAAGTGAACAAATTAACAGAGCAATGCATGCTTAAAGCAGTAGTAAAACCAATAGTAACCGCCTTGCTTCAGGGGTGGGAGGAAGCGCACCTCATCAAATGCAGGTTCCCTCTCTAAGCTTGACTGATAATTTTGTCTCAATATCCTAAAAACTGGCAATGCATCTCTTTCCAACCTGCAGTTAAGGCCATAATAGATCAAATCAATACGTCCAGTGATCTTTATTCATTAACATGTGAAAAAGTTGTTACACAACCTTCCATAAATACAATATCTAAGCAGGAATTGAAAGGAAAAAACTGTGATTAACATGACAAATTCCATCGTTCTGGAGACTTGCTAGCCTCATTAACAAGATTGGAATCGGAGAGGGTGAAGCAGCAGGTCATCTCATTAGAGGCATCCATCACGAGGCAATCAAGTTCCCGATTCATGTCAAATGCAGTTGTAGTGAGACTCCTTGGTCGAGGGCATTCACAAATGAGATCAATGATGTAGCCAAGATGGTTGCATTATTATCTATGTACCTTGCATGGGTGCCAAGTGTCTAGGGGAGTACATAAACAATTTAAAACTATGATAAAAATAACTAAATTAAAGGGGGGAAATAGAATTTTAAAAAGTGTTATTAAGGAGTAGGGAGGGCAATTGAAGAAAAAGAGAGAAGTTTATTGATGATGAAAAATAGAAAATATATGAAAGAAAAACTAAATAAAAAATAGTAATGAATAATAAATAAAATTATTTTCTTTTTTTTTTTAGGGAGGTGAGGGGTTATCATGAATGTTTGGTACCAAACTTTCAGGAGGAATTTGAGAGAGAGAAATGTGTCTCTTCTCAAGTGTATTGAAGAGATACCTTTGTTTTTAGGAAGGATTTTGAGTTCAGAGGATTAACCATAACTGCCAATTTTCGGTGAGCTCCTTCAATATTTTGTTAGTGGATTATGCTAGTGCCACATCTATAATTGCGAATATTTGGAGAAAGCAGAGTTTTCATAATGTAAAGGCATTCCTTGGACGACAGTTCCTTCTTCCTTTTAAACAAACTTGGACCCCAGATCTTGATTATATTTTGACTCTGGATTATCTCAACAACCAGGATATGAGGTCGCTGAATTGAATTGACAAGTTAAAGTGCTTGACCCAAAGGAAAATTATTAATCATCTATTTATTCATTATCAATCTGTAAAGAAGATGTGAAGCTTTTTCATATCATTGTTTGGTGTGATTTGACTATTTCCTTGTGCATAAGACACAAGCCTTCTACTCATGAGACAGTAGTGTATTTATGTGTGAGAGAGATCCTTTTGGAAGATTCTTTTTTTTTGGATAAGAGAAAAATTTTATTCAGCAGGGGATAAGATATCCCCTCGAAAGCTAAACAGCCAAGAGGCTA
This sequence comes from Platanus orientalis, assembly GCA_025762735.1. Lineage (NCBI taxonomy): Eukaryota > Viridiplantae > Streptophyta > Magnoliopsida > Proteales > Platanaceae > Platanus > Platanus orientalis. Next base: position 8,569 of record JAOXJP010235494.1, on the reverse strand, counting down.
CAAAGAGTCAGAGTTAGCAAAAATATTTCCCCGCCCTCTTTTAATCTCTACTACAGAAAGCCCCCCCATCTCTTTACACAAGGTTGCCCAAAAACTCAAACAATCTTTTGCTTTCCTAAAAATCTTGTAGGTCAGTTCGGCATGATTTTCAAAAATTCTTTGATTCCGCTCCAACCAAATTGACCAGCACACAGAAGGGAACACCAAGCTCCACAACACATTACTTCTTGGGGGGAGCTTTCTAACCTTCCAGCTTGAAAAAGAGTCCCAAAAACATCTAGGGAACACCCAGTCAATCCCAACTTCCATCACGGTTTCACCCCAAACCTCAGATGCATAAGAGTAATGAAGGAAAATATGATCCATTGATTCGGCATCCCAATAGCATAATGGACAAATATTAGGTAATATATCCCTCTATTTTGGAGATTATCCACAGTTGGCAACCTGTTCCAACAAGCATCCCCCATAAAAAAAATAGCACCTTCGATGGAGCTCTAAGGCTCCATGACCTTGTCCAAGAAATGTCACCCCTGTCATCGTCTAGAAAAAGATGCAAGCAAGATTTAACAAAGAAGATGCCATTTTTGCTAAGAGTCCACAGGCAAGATTCTTCCACATCATTCCTTAGGCCATAGTTATCCACAAATCCAAGACACCTTTCCATTTATTCCATCTCCCAATCATTAAGATGTCTTCTTAAAACAATATTCCACCCACCCCCCTCTCATTCCCGATTCCAGAAATCAGCCACCTTTCCCTCTTTGTTTCGCGCAATGGAATATATTAGAGGAACCTCCATAAATAAAGGTCTCGGCAAACACCATGGATCCTTCCAGAAGGAGATGCTAGATCCCGATCCCACTTCAATCCTAATGGCCCTTTTGAACAAATCAAGGTGTTTCATAATTCATCGCCAGCAGCTCACCCCCATAAGGTATTTTTGGTATTTTAAATTCCCAACAATTAGCTAAGCCATATTTGCCCACAATCACCTGCCTCCACAGGCTTCCTCCTTCAAACCCAAACCTCCAAAGCCATTTTGAGAGCAAAGCCTTATTAACCTCTCTAACCCTCCTGATTCCAGTGCCACCAATTTGTTTAGGTTTACAAACATCCTCCCATGCTACTAGATTAAGGCCCGAGCTATCCTTACCTCTACTCCATAGGAACCTTCTTTGACATTGCTCTATCTCATCAGCTACAGAAGAAGGGATAACAAAAAGGGACAGGAAATGAATGAGGAGGCTAGCCAGGACATATTTAATTAAAGTCATCTTGCTCCCTTTCGAGAAATACATCCCCTTCCACCCTGCGAGCCTTCTATGAATTCTACTAACCACTGGATTCCAAATAGTCTTATTTTTGTAGGTCACCCCCAGCAACAATCCCAAATAAATAGTAGGACAAGAGCCTTGTCTGCATCCCAACACTTCAACACAATTCGAGAGATCCGAGACCTCACCCACACCAAACATACAACTCTTGGCTAGATTAATTTTCAATCCCAAGACAACCTCAAAGCACCGAATCACACACCGAAGAAGAACCACTTGCCTAACTGAATTCTTACACATAACTAAGGTGTCATCTGCAAACTGAAGATGAGTAACACTCATCCCATTATCTCCAACCACCACACCTTGAAGCATACCCCCTTGAAATGCTTTAGATAATAGGGCCCCAAAGGCCTCCGCCACCACTAAAAACAAAAACGAGGAGAGGGGATCAGATGTAGTACTAACAAAAAGGGACCCAAAATTCTATGTAGCACACTTGAGGACTACCAATCTTTATAAAATATACTCTCAGGCATTAAATCAAGCACTTAGAAGGTACTGATAGGGACTTTTTAAGGCTTGTAACAGGGCAAAACTGAATCTTAATTTCTGAAGTTTACAGGTCAGAACAAGGTAGGATTAACTTGTCCATAAGAACAGAAACAGAGGGTACTCTAATGTTGATATAATAGGGTCTATTAGAAGTGGAGATGGATTTTGAAGAAAATGAATGTCTATGGAGGCTTAGGGGTGAAGAGGATGATGATATTGGTTTAAACTTTCAGGAATGAACAAGGGTTAAATGGTGGAAAACAATAAAATAAAACAAGAAGAAAAAGAAAGAAGAAGGAAGAAGAAAACAATAAAGAGGAAAAAGATGAGAAGAAAGGATGTACCTTAAGGAAATCACCAACTTCAAACTTGGAAATCACCAACCAAGCCAAGCCTTAGGCATCAAGGACTTGAATGCTCTTTAAGCTTGAAGAAGAGAAGTAATTTAACTCATAGAGAGCAAGAAAACAACTAAAATTTTTATTCATTCAATCATCTAAAGTACAAAAACGTGTAACCCTTATATAGGCTCACAAACTCATAAAAATAGCAAGAAACCAACTTAAAAACTCCTAAACTAGTAGTTTACTTGCTACCAAAGACTTTCCTAAAGTCTAAAAAACTACTAAAAACTTTACTTTCTAAAAACAAAAAGTATCAAAATCAGGCCCTTCTGAAGAATTTTGTTAATCACTCTAAGAAGGCCCCACTTTGACTTGATGAATCTAAAATTGCTAAAATATCATTGGCATTAATGTCTTATTACACAAATACCCAAAAACAAAAACTAAAATGATTCTCATGTCTTAGACTCTAATAACTCATAAACTATTAAGTAAAACAATAAAATAACTCTAAAAGGCTCCATCATATATCTCCATGTGTTCCTCTATGTGCTTTCTTGTGTGTCTTCATGTGTGAACCCCACCATGACTATGTGGGCCCCACGTGTTCCCTAATGTCCACATCGGGATCACCTTGCCGAAGACCCCTAGAGCTGTGAAACTCCACTGATGCACCATTTAGGAGAATTGAGAAGGATGCATAGCCATAACACCTGGACATCCATTGCCATCACTTTAGGCCAAAACCCATTCTTTGAAGCATATAATCAAGTAAGTTCCAGTTCACTCAATCGTAGGCTTTTTCCCTATCCAATTTACACAACACAACAGATTCCTTATTCTTTAAAATAGCATCAATGCATTCATTAGCTACCAAAACCCCATCCACGCTCTGTCTTACCTCCACAAACACACTCTGGTTTGGAGAGATGATAGAATCCAAGACCCTTTTTCATACAGCCAACCAGAGTTTTAGAAATTATTTAATGGACGCTACCAACTAGACTAATAGGTCTAAAGTCATTAATTGTTGTTGCCCCTTCTTTTTTAGGAATGAGAGAAATAAAAGTAGCATTGCTTCCTATGTCCAAAAACCTTCATTATAAAAATCATCCACCGTTCTCATCACATCCCCTTTAATCACCTCCCAGCAAGCTTTAAAAAATGTCATAGAAAATTCATCATCTTCAATGCTTCAAATAGTGTGTTTCACTTCCTCCTCCGTGATAGGCCTCTCCAACCAGGGCCTTTGCTCCTCCGAAAGTATCTTAAATTCCAAACCATCAAGTTTCGGTCTTGGATCCCTAGGATCAGAGTATAGGTCCATAAAGTGACGAACCATGTGAGTTTCAATTGTCTCCTGATATTTTACCCACTCATCGTTAATCATCAACTTAGATATGAGATTTACGCTTCTTTTACATGTAACCATCCGGTGGAAAAATTTAGTATTCTTGTTCCCATCTTTTAGCCATTGGACGTTAGCCTTCTGTTTCCACTTGATTTCCTCCATCCCATCCATCTTCTTGTAATCCTGCTTAGCCACATCTCTGCAAGAGCGCTCCTCTCTGGTCAGGCCCCTCTGAATCTCCAAACCATCCTAACAACTAATTTCATCCAACAGGCTCCTTTTCCTTTCTTCCACAATCCTAAACGTAGATTTATTCTAGGTTCTCAGGATTTCCCTAAGCTTCTTAAGCTTAATGCGCAATTGTTGACCCAGTTTTCTTGAAGCTTGAAGATGGTCCCACCAGCCCTTAACTAGATCCACAAAACCAGGGTGCTTCAACCACATATTTTCAAACTTGAATGGCCTAGGCTCCGAGCTCTACATCTTCCCATTTAGGAGAAAAAGGACATGATCTAAGATGGGTTTCAGCATAGACTCCCCTTTGGCAAACAAAAACATAGACTCCCATTTCAAGAAAAGAACCTGTCTAGTTTGCTTAACGAAGGATTTTGTCATGTTTGACCATGTAAATCTAAACACAGTGATTGGCACTTCCCTAAGGTCATATCTGTCAACAAAATCACAGAAAAGATTCATACTTCTTGATCTTCGCATTCCTCCATTTCTATCATCCGGCTCCCGGACTTCATTAAAGTCTCCTCCAATACACCATGGGCCATCGCACAACTCCTTAATTTGCACCAACTCCTCAAAGAAGCTTTGGGAGAGACTCCCTTCACAAGGGCCATACACTGTTGTGATAAGCCAGAGGGAGTTTGCCTCCTTAATTTTCCCTTTAACTAAAACAGAGAAAGATCCCATAAAAGAATGAATTATTTCCACTTTACTGGTGTCCCAAATAACCCATATACCCCTAGAGGCCCCTCTCGAGGGAAGGCAAGACCCATCAGCCATAGAGAAGGGGCAGACTTGGCAAAGAATAGAGCGATCAAAACTTCCCAACTTCATCTCCTACAACAAAACCACTTATGCCTTGCTCTTCTGGACCACCTCTTTAACCACTACTCTTTTTTCCTGACAACCCAAGCCCCTCACATTCCAAGAGAGAACAAATATTGACATGAGGAAACTACAAGAGCCCAAAAGATCAGAGAACCCATGTTCAGACTCCCCTTCTGGAGGGTGGCCCCTTACGACCAACACTATCGGCACCTCAATCATAGTTCACATCACATTGTAGGTTCCTCACCTCTCGATGCACTTTATGATGTGATTAATCAATGCCCTGCAGAGATATCTCGCTCTCTAAAGCCATGAATAGGGCCATTGCTTGTTGTTCCACACCTTCAAAGGATGCACCCAGAAAGTGGCTTACCGCTTCTATTTGTGTGAGCACCCACATTGACACATTAGGGAACTAATGATTCTTCTCCCTCTTTTGCACCAAACCCAGTGCCTAATCACAAGAACGGTAAGCCTTGACCCCTTCCCCGATGGATGGAGAAAAGCTTTGAATAGGGATGTGCTCAGCATTCTCCACCAGGACCAAAGCCCCTTCCATTTGTTGAACATGACCTGAAAGAGAACCCTCAAAGATTACTCCATCCAAAGCTTCAATCAAATTCCTCTCCAAATTCCTTTCTCCATCATAGTCCAACGCAAGATCATCGGCATCCTGATCGGCTAACTCACCACCTTGGCTCCAAACGATTTCCAAGTTGTTCGCTTTTCCCATTGAAGATTCTCCAATCTCCCATGATCCTTCGCAGTGTCCCCAAGACTGAAGCCCCTTACCTAATAGTGAGACATCAGCTGGTAGAGAATGAGGTCGTTGCACTAGGTCGCTCTGATTTAAGCCCTTCTTGAAATGGGTTAGAACCCATTCTTTAGTTCTAAGTCCAGGCCCATGGGCCTCCTTATCGATTGAGAGATATCCTTTACGATTTTCCACTAAACCCCATGGTAGACTGGCTTGGGAAGAGGGCATTCTAGGAATGCAGAAATTTGGTGTTCCCAATCTTCCAAAGGTCAATATTAACCCTAGGCCCACACGCCCTAATGATCTTACAACCTTTGATCAAGGTGCTCAAAAAGCGAGCAATAGGAAGAATCTCGATGATATTAGTTGATTGCTGCCAAGAGTATGCGTGGATATTGACTAGCTTTGGTGGATTGATCGTCTATTAAGAGTTAAAAGCAGATTTCAATGAGAGACTTCTTTTTCTAACTAGGAATATGACATCCAGGGATGATTGAGCTAGATAATTCAATTATCACCATGTACATACGCCTTCACCTTTCTATCTTTTGGAAGTGAATTTGCATTTACATATATTAATACAATATAGGTTAATTATTGATTAAAAAATAAATAAGTAAAGACATAAATAAGAGTTCTATTTCTATTGGAGAATGTAATGGGAGCTGGATGGTCCTACATTAGTGTTTTGTTGAGTAAGAGAGAGAGAGAGAGAGAGAGAGAGAAATAAAAGGGCCTCCTTGAGAGAGTGAATGAAAGCGTTACAAGCAAAGGGGAAATACAATGGAGGACATTTTAATTGATATCTTGCACAGATTCCTGGTCAACTTGTTGAGGAGTGCCTAGTATGTCCAGCTGATTTTGCGTTGGTACACCCTAGGCACATGCCAAAAAGAGTTATACCATGTCAACTGAGTGCTCTGTCCAGTCAAATTGTCAGCAATCAGCACTGCTAGAATCCTTACTTTTGAAGTGTCTTGTTAAACAGGGCACCAATTAAAAAGCATGCCCAGTCAAAAAGTTGGAGCCGGATCAAACCGAATTTTTCAGGTCAGTTGAGTATGTCAGTATCTAGAAATGGTAGTAAATATATAACATGTATTTCAGGGTACTCATACTGAGCTGATTACTAATCGGGGGCCAAAACAATGAAACCACAACCCGAATAATTATGTTCAAATATGCCAGGTAACTGGGTACTGCTCTTTGGCAACAATTCTAAATAAATTAAAACATTTTATCATTCTTTGACCTTGTGAACATGGTTTTCTCCTCCACCTAGCTTTTATTATTATTTTCCTAGTTTTTTCCTATATAAAAAATATTTTCCATCCAAACCCAACCAACACCTCCACCTCCACCTCCACCTCCACCTCCACCCGCCACATAAGAAAAGGGAAGAAGGGCAGTAGTGGGGTGGAAGGATTGTAGTTTAAGATTTACTACCCTTAATACTTGATCAGAATGCTTCCAAATTCACATTGTGGCTATGGTATTACCAGGAGTAAATGCGATAATATGACATCCATGGCATCCACCTCTAATTTGTAGTTATGGTAAAGCTCCCTTTTGTACAGAAACCAATAAAAAATATTAAGAACAACACATAAGGAAAATGCAGGAAACAAGACTTACGTCTGCAAAAGATATGTGATGAATTGAATCAAATCTGACTGTGGGAAGTCAAGTTTTTTAGATTCCACTTGGTTCTTTATCTCATCCATGACATTGTTAGCATCTCTTAAATTACCCAGCGATAAATACCTACCAGGAAAAACACACTTTTAAGTAAGAACTATATCTAAGACAAAAGTTATAAATACAAAATTGAAACCACAGAGAAATGAACTAGAGAATTACATTTAACAAGAAAACAAATATATCAACCTTGTTGAAAGAAGATAAAAAATTGTAAGTAGAAAATTGAATCTGGGGATAACTGAAACCAGGGTAATACAATTTACAAACATAACAGATATGTCAAACCTGACATAGCTTTGACATATTTCTACAAAATAGAGGGTTTTGCCCCTTCATTTTCATAGATTTAAGGTGTCCCTGACTCCCTAATGAGATGCCATTTGGCTTTTGACATACAGTGTCAGGATCAGAGAGACCCATCATTGCCATCACAAGGTAGATGCCAGATTGAATATATGACACAGGGTGAATAAATTTACTGCGTTCAGGTGCACTTACATTAGAACTGCTCGGGCAATAGCCAAATCATCTTCACCTGGATAGCACTACAAAATGAAAGAGAGATCAATCTAACTTATTTGAAGATCATCCCTCCACACACATACACACACAGCCAAAAAGAAGGAACTTTCATCAGTCCATTACTTCGAGTGAGAACTCGGCACACCAACCAACTGGATAATAGAAGTTGGTGTGCTCTTTTACACATATATTTTGGACATTAATGATAGATAATGCAATGCATTACTTATTTGAACAATTTAAAAAGAATAGAGAGTGCATAAAAGAAGGGAACCACAAGTATATAATGAATGTTCAATAGTAAAATCGTCAATTTATCTTTGGATATTTAGTTTTGCTTCCTAAGCAGTAAACTAAAGTGAAACTTGTAAGCATGGACCTTAAATTTCAAACAAAAGTACATTATATATGAGAAAATTCTCAGTCAAGGAGAAAGCTTAGCTTCCATAGACCATGAAACACACTATATACATATAACAGTCAGAATCTTATTTGCTAAAATGGAATAAAAATCTATAAAGAAGATGCATGCATTGAACAATTCAAAAATAAAAGGATTTGGATCATCAAAGGGGCTAACCTTGCCTATAAAGTTAACTAATGTTGAAGCAAACTTCTTTGGGCTGTTTCCCCGAACAAAATGAAGTGATACTTTAGCCATGTCCTGCAAAGTAGCAGCATATTGGTGTTGACTATGCCACTAAAATATAAGATCCAAATCCAACAAAGTTTAAGATATAGAAGCACCTACACATCCCACCAGGGCTATAGTTGACACAACCAAAAATAAAAGTACTAAGCACTTAATACTGTAAGCATTTCCCTTTAACCTTATAAAAATTGTAATTCAAAAGTTGAATGATAAACCATCTATATAATATACTAAACCGAAGGAAGTTGACTTCGACACTCCCTTTGCTTTACCGTGCACATGTTCCCTATCTCTTACATAGTGCGCTCTCTCTCTCTCTCTCTACCCAATAGTCCCCATCTCTAATCC
>JAOXJP010235493.1:0-10007 GCA_025762735.1 Platanus orientalis | reverse complement strand
AAACAGAGCGGAATAGCGGAACAGGATTCGTGTAGCCGACCCCAAATAGTTGGGATAAGGCTGTTTGTTGTTGTTGTATTTGATAGTTTGTGCATTATTAGAGGTTAGAACGTAGATGTAATTATTATTATTATCTTTGGATAAAGTAGGCAGCACATATACAATAACAACAAACACCCTTATCCCAACTATAGGCAGCACATGTACTATTCAAATTTAAGTGCTGGTTGAAATTCTCTAGAATGGTTTATTTTGGCAGTTTTTGTTCTTAGAAAGTCATGGTTTTAGTAGTTTTGGGTTTTGGAAAGTCTTAGGTAGCAAGTAAGCTAGTAGTTTCAGAGTTTCTAATTTGGGTTCTTGATATGTTCTTGAGTTTGTAAGCCTATATATTGGGCTGCACGTTTTTTGAATTGATAGGAATGAAGTTATGAAAAAAAAAAATTCTGGTTTTCTCTCTACACGAGTGAAGCTTCTCCTTTCAAGTTTTTGGTGCCTAAACTTGAACCCAAGGATGGTGGTGTCCAAGGACTTGTACAGTAAGTGATTACCCACACATGGGTACTTCTATCTATTCTTCTTCGTCGTACTCCTTTTCTTATTTTCTTACTTGTTCTTTGATGATTCTCTAAATTCTGATTCCAAGAACACCATTAAAGAACCATAAAAAACCTTATAGATTTTGTTTCTTGAACGCTAAACCTGAAACCAGATTTCCATCTCCTTCCCATTGTTTCCTTTGACATGAACCCAAATCTTCCCTCATCCTAACCCTGCGGACAGAAACTTTGCTAGGAACTGAAATGGATCACTAGCTTGCTGTGCTAAGTGAATTAATGTATCGTCCGAATACATCATATCTTTAAAATTATTCATATACCAGTCGAAAGATTTTTTCAACGTTGAAAACTTCTTAAACTTAAAGGCTGCTGCACATGCTAAATGTATTCTTCGATCATACTCCTCACGCTTGCTTAGTTCTGGTGCTTTAGCGTTAGCAAATAAAATCAAACTTCTAGCCAAATCACGCTCGTGAAAATGCAATACACCTGCGCGGTAGATTCTACCACGAAAGTCCATGAACGCTGGCAGATAAAATTGATAACCTGCGTATGCACTCGCAAGATTTAAGACCCTGTTTACCCCATCCCTTACTGTTTTAGTACAAACCCCTGAGCTCATAACCCTGGTATTACCTTATACAACCCTGAGTATATTCATAGAATTTCAGTCCAGCAGTCCCTAATCTGCCCAGATTTATTCCCTTGAAACCCTGCTGAATTCCCTAAAACAATCCTTAATAAAGCTTGTTGTTTCAGTCTCTGTCTGAACCCTATATAATCCCTCTAACCTGCTGTACAAACCAGTCCTGAACCTTCAAACCAGCCTCTGTTTTGGAACCAAATACCCTTGTTTTCCCTAGTTTTAGAACCCACAAATGCCTTTCTTATAGCCCACGTTGTGGCCGTAAATCTGCCCCGGATAACCTGTTTGTTAACTCTTATTTGAAGTCCATACTTGGACCTACCCTTAACCCTGTTTAATTCCTTATCCTAATACTTTTTACAGCCTTATATACAACCTGTGCTTCAGTCCTATAATCAGTCCCAGATAGTTCTATAATCAGTCCCAGATCAGAGCCTCATTCATTCCATTTGTACAGCCCAAACCCTTTTAAGTTATTTATTAACTTTTGGGCCATTACCCACAGGCTACAACCATTCTTTGGGGTAGTGGACTGCATCACTACTATACCAAATGATTTAGTATCCAGTACACATATTGGTATATAATACCCCCAATACATATATCTCAACAAGATACTGGGTTTTTGTAGCTCACTTGTGAGGGCCATTATATGGGCCTCATGTTTTCCCAATTAATACTCACAACTGCTCTGACGACTCATATAGAATGGATTATTCACTCCAGCCTGATGGCCCAATGATAAGCCAGCACATTAAGGATGATTTGGGAGGAGTTGTCTAGCTTATTGATAGGCCTCGTGTTAACAGTGAACTAACTAGCTTTGTGTTTGGTCAGAAACTAAGGGCTTTGAAGGAGTCTTTGAAGATTTGGAACTTGTGCGAATTTGGGAGAATTGATTCTGGGAAAAATGATTGCTTGAAGGTCATCAAAGAATTGGATTGGAAGGAACGATAGAGTGGTTTGATTGAGGCAGAGAAGGAGATGAGAGAACAAAAAAGGAGTACATTGAATGGATGTGTATGGAAGAAATTAGTTAGAGGCAAAAATCAAGGGTAAATTGGTTGTGCTAGGGAGATAACAACACCTTGTTTTTCCATAAAATGGCTAACTAGCAATCGAAAATTAATAGTATTGAGAACCTTTGGGTGAATGGGCAATGGATTGAAGATAAAAGAAATCTTGTGCAGTTCATTGAGAAATATTATCAGAATCTCTTAAAGGAACCTCATAAGGTGCGGCCGAAATTGGATGGGCTGTTATTCAATAGGATATTGAGCGTAAATCAAGAGTGGCTTGAGCAACCTTTTCAGTTGGAGGAAGTAGTGAAAGCTATTAATTGCTTTAGAGAGGACAAAGCCCCGGGCATGGATGGTTTATTCTGGGAGGTGATTGGAGAGGATGTGATGGAGGTAATGTATGAATTTCATGAAAATGCTTTGTGGTGTCATATTTTGGGCGCTACCTTCATCACTCTCGTCCCCAAGAAGAAAGGGGCCACGAAAATTAAAGACTTCAGACCTATCAGTCTAGTGTGGGTAGCATGTATAAACTCTTGGCTAAAATGTTGGTCTGCAGATTAGAGACGGCCTTGGGAGGGGTAGTCTCGGAATACCAATGTGCTTTCATCAAAGGCATGTAGATTGTGGATTGCTCCCTTATTGCTAATGAATTAGTGGACGAGATGATAAAGAGGAATGACACTGGGTATTTATGCTAGTTGGACATGGAAAATGCGTATGACCATTTTAATTGAGATTTCTTGGATAGCGTGTTGGGGAGGATAGGTTTTGGTAGGAAATGGAGAAAATGGATGAAAATTTGTTTCTTTAATCGTTTTTAATCTTGCTGAATGGGACCTCAAGGTTTTTTCAAAAGTAGTCGTTGTTTGCGTCAAGGCAACTGTCTCTCTCATTTTCTTTTCGTATTGGTCTTCGAAGCTCTCATCAAATTGTTCCTTAAAGCGGGAGAAGTGGGTTTGATGGAGGGGTGACAAATGTCTTCTAGAGGTCCCAAAGTCGCGATCCTTCAATTTGCAGATGATGCCTCCTTTTTCTTAAAGTAGAGGAAGAATAGGCTCGGGTTCTCCGATGTGTTCTATTACTATTTAAAGCAGCTTCGAGTCTTAAAGTCAATCTCGGCAAAAGCACCTTAGTGGGAATTGGGAGCTGTCCTCACTTGGAGGTAATGGCCGATATTCTGGGGTGAAAGGTGGTAAGCTTCCTCTTACTTATTTAGGTTTTTCTTTAGGAGCTAAATACAAATCTAAAGAGATTTGGTATCTGATGATTGAAAAGTTTGAGAAGAGGCTGGCTACTTGGAAAGGTTTTTATCTTTCCAAAGGTGGAAAACTCACAATGCTTAAAAATGTTTTCTCTAACCTTCCAGTGTACTTGTTATCCTTGCCGAAATCAGTGGTAGATAGAGTTGAGCATATCTAATGTAATTTTCTATGGGACTTATTTGAAAGCAACAAAAAGATGCATTTGCTGGGATGGACCCAAGTTTGTAAGTTGTGGTTTAGGGGGGTTGGGTATTTGCTCAATCAAGCAGTTGCATAGAGCTCTTCTCGGGAAATGGTTATGGACGTTCTCAAATGAGCAAAACTGCTTGTGGCGTAAGATCATTGCTTCTAAGTATGGGACCCACAAGATGGGTTGGGAAGGCAATAACCACAAAGGAGCCAATGGCACCGGGTTTTGGAAGGGGATTTCCAAAGTGTCTGAGGCATTTAGGAATTTTGTGAGACTGAAAGTGGATAGAGGAGATTGGGTGCAGTTTTGGAAGGATATATGGTGTGGTGAGGTGTCTTTGGACTAGGCTTTCCCCTTTATCTTCCATCTGGCAAGCAAAAGAGATGGCTCAGTTCAACAACATTATATTCTGACTGATGATAAGATAAGCTAGCATCTTTATCTTAGGAGAAACTTGAATGATTAAGAGATTGGGGAGACTATGACTCTAATGGAAGTGTTAGAGGGCTCGAAGATCAACATCGATGAGGAGGGTTAACGGGCGTGGAGGGGAGATAGAAGTGGAGTCTTCTCTATCTCGCCATTCTATGAAGCGTTGAATCATAGTGTTCCAACCAATTGTCTTACTGATTTTCTATGGAAATCCAAAGTTCCATCTAACGTGGTGTTCTTTATGTGGGTGTTGTTTCATGGGAAGCCTCCCACTCAATACCATCTTCAAGCCAGAGGAATCCCGTCATTAACAGATGATGCTTGTGTCTCCATGAGGAGGAATCTTGTGACCATCTATTTTTGCACTGTGAATACGCTTTCAAGGTGTGGGGTTGATGTTTGCAGAGGTTTAATAGGTGTTGGGTGCATCATTTCTCCATTCATTCTTTGATATGGGAGTGAAGCCTAGTTTAAGGACCCAAGCTATCTCAGAGAGGTCGTGAGCTTTGGAGATGGTTGCCCTTTACTATTTGCTGGTGCATTTGGCAGGAGAAAAACAAACGGATTTTTGAAGACCGGCGAGTGGCGGAAGATCCTCTCCACACTGAGATTTTCTCTCTTTTGTTTTCTTGGACTTGTCTCCGCCCCTCTTGTTGGAGATGACACGTTAATGTAGTCGAGGTTATTTATGTTATAAGGGTATTGTATACCCATACCTCTCATAGACTATATGTATGATACATTAAATAAGGTATTAGTATAAATACCATTGAATGAGACAATGATTAAGTATATACAATTAATATTCAACTGTAATTCTCCTCCTTCTTTTTCTCCTTCCTCTGCCTCTTCTTTTGCTTCTTATTTACAGGCTTTGACTCTTCATCAACTCCAACTCCCCTTTCTCTAATCTTCAGTATCAGAATTGGGTTTTTGAGTAGGAGTCCATTGTTTTCTGTTTGTGTGGCCTAATGGAGGCCTTGTATCTCTCATGCATTGCCTTTATTAGGCTCTTTTTTTTTATAATATATTACGTTATTTATCAAAAAAAAAAAAAAAAAAACTGTGAATTAACCAACTCTACCAAAACATTATGGTGTTAAGAGAGACAAATTATTATACATCAACCCCCCTTAGGAAGAACGCTGGGAACATACTTGGGGAGCCAAGCGCGAGTCCACACAATGCGTACACACACCCACACCACTACATCTAGGAAATACTTCCACGGGGATTTAAACTCGCAACTTAGCTTGACTTTAATACGATGTTAACAGTGAACTAACCAATTCTCCCAAAACCTTAAGGTATTGGAAGAGACACAAATCAATATACTTCAACACCATGGCTTTTCTAATAGTTTTATCACCTAATAAGATAAGCTTTATAAATAAAATTTTATTTACCCAGGATGCTAGTCCTTAGAAGATTTTATTTGGGAAACTCTTGTAAGAGTTTTAGAAGGTTGAATTATTATTATTTTTTTTATTAATAGGTATCTAAAATATTTTAATTAGTTTGGAGGTCCTTTTATGTATGTGTCTAGTGTTGGGTTTATTATAAGTCTTTAGTATAGTACAAAAATTTTAATGAAACTTTTTTTGCTAATTTTTCTGAGGTGTGATCTATTTGTTTGTGGAGGTCCTTTAGTATAGTACACATTAAAATATTTTAATGTGTTTGGAGGTCCTTTTAATTATGGGTCTAGTGTTGGGTTTATTAGAAGTCTTTAGTATAGTACAAAATTTTAATTAAATATTTTTTGCTGATTTTTTTGAGGTGTGATCTCATTCTTTGTGGACCAATTTTATGCTCTTGTTTATGGTTGGTGACTTCTACATCTATTGTTTGTTTTTCTTCACTCTTCAGTAACTACCATCATTCTTGAATCTTATTTCATCCAACGGTCCACCCTTACCCTAGCTTATCTGTTAAAGATCTAATCTTGCAGCCCACCCTTTGTTGAATATTGAACCAGTAAACTCAGATCTTTATCATTCATTTTATTCAAGTCTAGAAGCCATCCAGCAATCTTTATATGATTTGATTTTATTATGGTTAATTTTTTTTTTGGAGGGGGGCTAGGCATCTCTTCTTTTGTCCTAAATGAATGCTCTTTGTATTGTTAGTTATTAAGCTATAATTTCTTGTTAATTATTTTGAGTCAGGAAAATTTCTCAGTTTAGATGTGTTTTCTTAGGAGCTTTCCATGTGCTATGGTATAAGGATTGACCTGGTGGTGATCAGCTTCATAAATTAAACCTTTTGTTTGTTCAGATTAATGTCTGTACTTAAGTGTTTTTGTTATAATGATGAATTTCTATACCTTTGCAATGACAGTTGAGCTAGCAACAGAATCTGTCTATAATTTTATTTATATGTAATGTGATTGAGGAATATTTTAAAACAGAGCACTGTGACTTTCATTTCCATATTGACTCTGAATCAATGGTCTTGAAATAATGATGATGAAATGTGAAGTTACACAAAAAATCTAACTTTTCTCAGTAGTCAACATTTTCTCCCTGGATGGGTTCCTTAGGAATGATTTCTCTCTCTCTCTTTTTTTCTTTCAATATTCAAGAATTGATTTTTATTATACCATATGATCTGCCACTGGTTTGTTTTCTTCCTTTAACAGTGGAATGGAAAGTGCCTTTATACATATTCCAGTGATGTTACTTTTCTTTCGTTTTGTTTTCTTTCTTTCTTTTGTTTGTTTCCTTTTGGTGTTTATTTTAAAGACAATAATAGTCCGGTAAACTGATTTTGTATATTTTTTCCTTGCAGGTATGATGGCCAGCGTGCCCAAATTCACAGATTAATGGATGGATCTATGCGGGTCTTTTCACGAAATGGGGATGAAACAACATCAAGATTTCCAGATTTGGTAAATATAATTAAAGAGTCATGTAAGCCAGTTGCAATGACTTTCATATTGGATGCAGAGGTAAAAGTGCTTTGAATTTGGTCATTAGCACATTGGGAACTATACTTGATTATGTTTAAACAATAGTTACCAGAGTGAGAAGCAAAAATAAGAAGCAATGCGAAAGCGAGAAGCTGGAAGCGAAGCTCTATAAATTCTTGGGAAACGATAAGTGAGAAGCAATTACAAAACGTTTTGGGAGAGAGTAGCAAGTGATTGGAGAAGCGATCAGGAAGTGGTCAGGAAGTGAGTAAAGTGCAATTTGGAAATAACTTCAACCATTTGAAAAAATATTATGAAATGAAGAACTAAAATAATGAAAATAATAGGTGAATACGTGATTACTAATAGGAAGTAAATAACAAAAAGTCTACAACCAATTAGTACAGCCACAGTTATTGATTACCAATAGGAAGTAAATAATACTAACTTACAATTAATAAGTACAACTACAGTACAATAAAATGATAAAAATAAAAATTATACTATGAAAGTAACAAAAAAAATTTACATATAAATCAATATGCAAACCACTTTGTTATTATTATGGCCAGCCATACCCCAAGTAGTTGGGATAAGGCTGCTGTTGTTGTTAAACTCCAGGAATCTTAGAGTCAGACTATGGAAGACCTTGTATAAAATTCATCGGATTTGGATCTTTTTTATTGATTGAAA
The DNA here is from genome assembly GCA_025762735.1 of Platanus orientalis. Lineage (NCBI taxonomy): Eukaryota > Viridiplantae > Streptophyta > Magnoliopsida > Proteales > Platanaceae > Platanus > Platanus orientalis. The sequence continues at coordinate 2,294 of JAOXJP010235493.1, read as the reverse complement.
TAAAATAATATAAACAATAAAATCAATGCTAAATATTATAGGGAATATTTGATTTAATGCCAATAGCACAGGGTTTACATTAAAAATAAAATTTGACTTCTAGGATCTATTCCCAATCAATTTCTAAACATTTCCACTCACTTCTCTGGAGGTTTCCTCAATCATTTCACCATGCTTCTCAAATACGGGAAGCATGTTTCCCACTACTTGGGGAAGTAGAATTGAATTAGTTTCCCAAGCGAGTTTTCCAGGAAGCAAGCTTCCCTGCAACTATGGTCTAAACTGTACACTTGACCATTCTCTTTCTCTACATTTGTGGTTTATATGTAAGAGGTCCTCTTCTGATTCCAGGTGGTTGCAGTTGATAGGAAGAATGGATGCAAGCTTATGTCCTTTCAGGAGCTATCCTCACGAGAGAGAGGGAGTAAAGATTCTTTTATCACGGTTGATAGCATAAAGGTGTAGTGTATCATTGGTTTATTTGAAGTTTTCCTTCTGTTTACTGTGGTACATACTTCAACGCATAAATGCTGAATATTGAAAAATCAATGCTTAAGAGTCCCAAACTCTTAATTCATCCAAATTGTTTATTGTTATTTGTTTTTGCGTTTTCCCCTCAATCACATTCTCAGGAGGTCTGCAATATTCCAGGGGTATTTTTGCAGCTTCCTTCTGGAATGAGGTCAGGGATAAGTTTTTTTTTCCTTATGTAGTATGGAGCTTCAAATTGTCCTAGTGGTATTGGAAGTTGTAAAAAGGAAACTTATTACAGAAGAGTGTTCTAAACTTTGTCAGTTTTGACACAGCCCAATACAAAATCTGGGTGTAATAGAAGGCTAGAAAATTCTGGCCAATATTTTGACATGTCGTAATGTTTTGGTCACTTCAACTGAAACTTAACAATCTTTGTATGAAAATGCTGAATGTCAGTTGACATATTGACTTAAATTGACCGACGTTATCCAAGGTACAAAAAACACTAACTTTGCATTTTTTTTGGTTGAAAAAATCATAGATTTTGGCCTTCTACAGTTAATCCAGTACTCCATTTGTGTCATTCGAATAAAAACATTGATTGGGTTGTGGATTGAAGATTCGAGACAGAAAATCCTAAATTAGAGGAGAAAACGTGGGAAATCTGAAAACCTTACATGTTTATGTCTAGTTTATTTATATGCTGTATAACTCGGTCCTATACGACCACAAACTTAGTTTTTTTCAGAAATAAAAATTATTTATTTATTTTAAAACATTTAAAATTTCAAAAATAAATTAGAGTAAATAGGGAAATTAAGAATGTATTTTTTTTTCTTTTCCTCTATGGTTAACTGTATGTTTTGAATTTTCAATATTTGTGTAAAAATAAAAATAATTTTTTTTAGGGAAAAAACTGAACTCAAATTTTAGTGTAGAGTGGATTGTGGGCTATAAAATGTGAAGTATTTAGCGTAATTGGTGTAGATTTGAATAGTTTTTCCTCACTATTTTGCATGATGTGACATCTGAAGTATAAACAACAACAGCAACAAACCGCCTTGTCCCAACTATTTGGGGTTGGCTTCATGAATCCTGTTCCGCCATTCCGCTTTGTTTAGGGCCATATTTGCTGTTAAATTACAAGCTGCCATGTCCCTCCTTACTACTTCAACCCAGGTCAATTTTGGCATCCCTCTAGTCCTAGCACCTTCAACTTGCATTGTCTCACTCCTCCTCACTGGTGCAATCATTGGTCTTCGTTGTGTATGCCTAAACCATCTGAATTGACTTTCCCTCATTTTATCACCTATTGGTGCTACACCTAAGTTGCCACAAATGGATTCATTTCTAATTTTATGCTTTCTAGTCTTGTCACACATCCATCTCAATATCGTCATTTCAGTTACTTAGTTTATGTACATGTTGTTTTTTGGCTGCCCAACATTCCGCTCCACAAAGCATAGCTGGTCTTATAGTTGTCTTATAGAAGTTTCCCTTCCATTTTAGTGGTATTCATTTATCACACAACACTCCAAAATCACCTCTCCACTTCAACCGTCCCGTTCTAATTTTATGAGCATTATCTTCTACAATATCCCCCTCTTTGTGCATAATTGAACCAAGATAACGAAAATGGTCACTTTGAGGTATCTCTTAGTTATCAATTCTAACTACTTCATTATTATTCCTATTTTGGCTAAACTTACATTCCATATATTTTGTTTTTGTTAGGACATGAATTTGCGGGCGGTGAAGTGGGCCAAGTCTGGATCCGTGACATGGGAATGGCCTGCCCTGAACCCGTTTATCATACGGAG
>JAOXJP010235492.1:0-10007 GCA_025762735.1 Platanus orientalis | reverse complement strand
ATAATAATGATAATAAATGAAAATAAATAGAGGGGAGCCACACCCAAAACAATGTGTCCCTTTGTGTCCCCATACACCAAAAATAATAATAAAATAAAATAAAATAAATGGTGTTCATAGGGTTAAAACCATTTAAATAAACATTTGTTCCCTATTCAAAAAGAGGCATCAAAACCATCATGCGTTGGCTTGTGGCGTGGAGGAACAAGCTGTTTTGGGTGTAGCTTTTCTAAAAGAAAAAAAAAGATAAAGTAATAAACTAATAAAAGTAAATAATAATAGAAAATAAAATACTAATAGTAATAATAATAAGACAATAAAGAGACATTGGATTGATTGATTGGAATTGGTTAGATTATTAAGAAAGGTTGGAGATTACTCTGCCCGTCTGCTGACTTAAAGAGAAATGTTGAGAATTGGGGACTGTGCCAAAATTAGGTGTTTACAATAGCTGGTACACTATATGATGTATATAGTAAACTAAAGACTTTGGCTGAAATTTAGAATAATTTATCTAGTAAATATATAGTGGAAAACACAAGAACTAAGAAGTATACTGTTGGAAAGTTTTTGGATTTCAAAATCACAGAAGATAAATTGATAACTTCTAAATTAAATGATTTCCAATTAATGGTCAATGACTCAGTCACTGAAAATATGATTGTGCCTAAATCGTTTGTCAATGCATCGCTCATTGAGAAATTGTTGCTATCTTAGAAAGAATACAAAAACAATATTAAACAAAAAAGAAAATATAGAAGTCTTAGAGAAATAGTCATTTACATAAGAATAGAATAGACAAACAGAGACCAGGTTACATTAGAAAAGGCTAATGAGTCAATTTCAAAAGCCAATTTGATAAAAAAAAACTGGAGAAAATTCTGAAAAGAGAAGATTTGAAAATTTTAAGAAACCTTTCAATAAGAAAGAAAATAAATTTAAGAAAACTAAAATTAGTAAAAACTATTTTAATTATAAATTCTTTATTTGTGGGAAAATATACCAGAAAAATGTATTCTACAAGCATAGAAAAACAACAGAAAAGCCAAGAAGAGTAAGGTGAACCTGACAAAGATGGCAACGATAGCAATTGTTGTCACAAAAATAAATATGATCAATAATGCAAAGGACTGGGTGGTAAACAGTAGAGCTACCAAGCACATATGCAATGACAAGAGTGGAGTGCATTCACATCCTACACTCCATCAAGTGATGGAGAAGTAGGTACTTAGAAGATTCAAGAATGCTATTTGTTACTAGCAAAGGGAAGGTGTTGCTTAATATTACCTCTAAAAAGGTCTTGGTGTTGAATAATGAGTTGTACGTTAAAGACATTCGTTGTAATCTTGTATTAGGAAGCTTACTTAGAAGAGTGGAAATAAATCTGATGTTTAAATCTAAGAAATTAATAATTACTAAGAACAATGTATTCCTTGGAAAAGGATATGATATTTCAGGGTTGTATGTACTTAACATTTTAAAAATTATAAAATCTAATTATTCTTTGGATTATACAATAGATCCAATAAATCTATGGCATGGTAGATTATGACACATAAATCAAACTTATATTAATAAGTTAAAACAAGTTGGATTAATTTCTAATCTAAATAATAATGAATTAAAAAAAAATTAAATTTGTGTCAAATCAAAGTTCACTAAGAAAACACATAAATCAGTTGAAAGGAAAAAAATGAACTTCTAAAATTAACTCATAATGACTTAGGAGATCTAAAAAGTAAAATGATTAGAGGAAGAAAATACTATTACATAACATTTGTAGATGACTACTCTAGGTTCGTAGAACTTTATCTTTTGAGAACAAAAGATGAAGCTGAGGAAGCATTCATCAAATATAAAACTAATGTAGAAAATCAATTAGACAAAAAACTAAAAAGATAGAGAATTGATAGAAGAGGTAAGTATGACTCACCCCCATTGAAAAATTACTGTGAAAGTAGTGGTATAATACATGAAACTACTACACCATATACTCCTGAATAAAACGAAGTACTAGAAAGAAAAATTTATATCTTTACGGAAATAATGAATGTTTTAGTAGCTAGTTCAAGGTTACTTATGAGGGAAGGCAATATTAATTGCCTATCATATACAAAATAGAGTCCTACATAGGAAAACTAGTAAATCCCATATGAGTTGTGGAAATGATATGTACTTAATCTTAAATTTTTAAGAATGTATGGATTTAGCCAAAGTAGGTTTACCTGAACCTAAGAAGAAAATAATTATGATCAAAACCTTCTGATTGTGCATTTATAAGATATGCAGAAAATAGTGTTATATATAATTTTTTGTGATAAGATAAAAAAAAATAACATTTTATAACCAAATACAATAATAGAGACAGAAGATGTTAGAGTTTTTTGAAGATATGTTTCGTGTAAAAATAGATCATCTAGAATTATAAAAAAAAAAAAAAAACAAACAAACAAAGATAAAGAAAAGAAAATAATAATAAAAAAGAATCTAAGGATGTTCCTCAGGTTCAATGTAGTAAAATAATTAGAGAGGTAACTCACGTAGAAGATGATTATTTCATTTATCTTGTTAATAATGATCCCAAGAATTACAAAGAAACCATGAGATCACTAGGTGAAATATTCTAGAAAGAGACAATAAATAGTGAGTTACAGTCTATTATGGTTAATCATACTTGGGAAATTATGGAATTTCTTAAAAGTACAAAACATTGGCTTAAATGGCTATTTAGGAAAAAACTTAAACTGTCATGCCCTGAAACCCATACCAATAGGGTCACGAATTTCGGTACATTACATTAACACTTTTCGTATGTTCATTCATAACCTGTATAAGTTTTTCGTTTTTCTTTTTCATTCATTCGTAGTGGAATAATACATCATTCACATGTTTCCATAATCACATAACCACTCATCACATTTTCCTAGAAGTTTGACTTTCATAAAATTTCATGTTCTATAAACCATAATCATGCAAATAATCTATAAGCATATTGTAACAATCCCATTAAAATTAAATAAATAGTTTGACATAATTTAAACCATCATCTGCAATCAAATACTGAAATCCCTTACTTATTACATCCTTAGAAATTAAACTGAAATAAATAAAGTCTCCAAACTAAAATAACTAAATTAATGTCTCATGGCATAATCAAATCCAACTAGCTCTCCAATCATGCATATTCGATCTATTATTCAACTATCTCCCCATCATCTCTGGTGCTAACTTTGGGTGAACTTGACAAACTCAAAAAGAAAACAGTAAACTAATAGAAACATTGAATCAAGACTTAGCATGATTATATAAACAAAATATATACTTTTATATTTACTATTCAATATGTAAAACAGTTCATAAATCCATCTTTTATAATACTAAGCATCTTATAAAAATTACAGTTTTATGTACATAACGAAAAACATTGTTATTCATATACTTTTACATTAAACAAAACGGAACATAACATATCAGAACATATATCATGTCATAACTAGAATGGAACAGAATAAAACAAAACATATATCTACTATCAAGCCAGTACATATAATAGTTCGCACCATCTAAACCCCTATAAGAAGGGTCAAGTGTGCACCATATACTCGATGAGGTGGGTTGTTACTACTACCTATGTGGCTAGTAGTGAAGAACCATAACAACTTGCACCATATAATAAATCTCATTGATATGTAGGGTGGCTTTCTAATAGAATATATCATTCTTTTACAATTTCAATCAAAACATATAATTCATATGAACAACATATAACGATTTTTTATATTAACTATGTCAAAATAACATTTAAGATTATGCCTGATCCAGCTAAGCACAATCTATAGAACATATTTTTTAGAACAATATAAATTTGTTCAAAACAATACTCTCTAAGGATCATAAACAATAAGATGTAAAACTAACTCTTTTCTTTGTAAACATAGGATTCAAGGACACTATGGATCTATTCAAGATAAATCAAAGAATTAAACATGTACGTTTTCTTGCAAATCATTTGACAATTACCTCTAAAAATATTTAGAAGATCAAAACAATTTATAAAATAGTTTTTCCAATTTTATCAACAAAACCCTCTTTTAAAACTCTTATTTTTTCATTCAAAACATGGTTTTACATGTAATATTAGTGCAAAATAGATTCAAAACAAAGATTTTAATTAAAATCTTGTAGAGTTGAAAAGAAATCACCTCTTAATTTTGTTCTTTGCAAAATCAATTTATCTCTTTCAAAACCATGTTTTAGAACTTTAGGCAAAACAAAACCATTGAAAAATGATTCAAATCCGGATCAAAATAGTTAGAATCTTTTACAAAATGGAATAGCATGAATCTAAGAACCTAAAGAATGAAAACAAAGCAATACTTTACATGTTCTAGTTTTTTCTCTCTTTTCTCTTCCTCTTGGTCTTGACCCTTTCTCTAGGGTTTTTAGGTCCCTTTAGGTTGAAACCAATCAATTTATGAACCCCCAAGAATTTCCACATGTTTTAGAAACCCAATAGGAGACGGGAAGTCGCAATAATGACTTTCCTATTTCATCCTAGAAAAAAAAAATCGATCGGGCCTCCTTAGCCGATCGACTGGGGATCCTCTTAATCAATTGGGCTAGAGCCCAGTTTTGCGACTTTTTTTTTTTCCATTTGACCCTAGCTCACTTAATCACTCATAACTCTTTTGTGTGGGGTCTATTTTGCTTGCTATTGTTTCGTTGGACTCTAGACTTCTATGCCTATTTGATGACATAAAGTTTGCACACAAGTTCTTTTTACATTTTTGTTGGTGTCTCTCTAAAGTTGTGCCAATTTACAAATTAGAATATGCGCATTTAAACAGTTATAAGTGGGTGCGGAACCTATATATCATGCGTGTACAATATAAATATGACATGTGTGCAAGATACGTGTGGACATGTGCCGGTGTTACATGATTGATTACCAAACCCCTGAGTAGTCAAGGCTAGAAAAGCATTAGAAAGTCCAAAATTTACAAATTTTGCCATTTTTTGGACGTGGATTTCACTCATTGGACCCCCACACATGTGGGATCTCGTCTAGAATGACGAAAAACCCTACCAACCCTTCATTGAGGTCATTTAGCCTCATTAGAATAAAGAGAAAGGGATAGAGAGATTAAGGAAGTTCATAAGCTAAAAGAGGGAGTTCTTCCCCAATTGGTTAAGTTTTTCTCCTAACTCTTAAAATCTGCTAGTTTAGCTCATTTTATTCCTAGAAATTCATGTTCTATCTAATAACACCAGTTCTATATCATTTATAGAGAATAAAAGCAAATGAAGGAATTTTTGGAAAGTTGTAGCTTGAACAAGGAGGAGGCTAAGATTTGGTGAGATTTCATACATGATGTGCTACTCCTTTGACTTCATGTCCTTTTCATTTGTAATCTCTAGTTTGGATGATATATTAGTTTTCTCTTTATTTTGATTATTTTTTTTAAAGTTTGATAGGTTTCCTTCATCCAAGCATTAGATCCATAGAGGATTAGTGAGTTCTCAAGTTATTGATTTACTTCTTTTATTTTTCTACACTTTCCTTCATTTTTGGTTTCCATTTTAGGTGAGACGACGGTTTTTCATTACTTCTTGCTAAATCTATGTGAGTTTGGTGATTCCACTTTTCTATGGAGTGATTCCTTCCATTATGCCTTGGTAGAAGTCTTAATTTCATAAAAATTTGGATTCTATGTGTGTATGGTTAAATTTACTCTGATTTAAGCATGTTTTTATTAAGATTTAATCATTCTATTTTGCTACCATCATAGATTCATTGATATCCTTAGTTTCTCTATATGATTAAATGTAAGAAGGTTGGATCCTTGTGAAAGTCAAAGGGAAAAATAATTTCTATTTCATATGCTTGATATTTTCCTTGATTCCCAATACTTGAGATTTCTATTTATATCATTATCACTAGTTGGTAGTCTTTTCTTAATTTGTTTATCTCCAAGCTTTGTTGCATACACATGCTTTCCTTGGGACTTTTATACTAGTATTGCTTTAGGAAAGTTAGAAGAGGAATTTCAAGCACTTGGTTTTGGTGTGATTATGAACTATCAATTTTTGTTTGGTTTTAAGTATGGACTTTACATGGTCCTGCATGAGTTTCTTTTATTGTGTGGTAATTTCTTGCATTGTATCCTTATGTAGGTACATACTACTCTATATATGCATGGATTTTGAGTACCATTCATATTCGAGGCTTTGGTTTTGACCTAATCACCAAGACTCATTAATAGGTGAAGACGATACTAGTTTCCCACCAACCCTTGATGTCCTAAAGGATTTTTGTGGGCTAACCCTTGATGTCTTAGGTGATTTTTGTAGGCTATCCCTTAATGCCCTGGGGATTTTTAGGGGATAACCTTTGACACCCTAAAGGATTTTTGTGGGCTATAGTGATTTATTGACCCTTGTTGACCTAATCACCAGAGCTCATTAATAGGTGAAGATGGCATTAGATGCTCGCTAGTTCCACATGAGATTTTACTTTTGTCAGAGACCCTACATGGGGTATATGATTTCAGATTTGTCAAAGTCCCTATATGGGCTAATCCGTTGGATTTGGCACAAGACATTTTGATGAGATTTGGTTCACGAACCCTACATGGGTTGAGTTGATTTGATCAAATGTGTGTTTTGTTAGAGACCATTCACAGGTTATGTGAGTTTGAAAGCTACATTGAGCTTCCATGAGCTTGCATCTGGTTTTGATACCTATTAGCTAAGGCAGCTTACTTAAGAGGTGCTAAGGCCTACTTATGTGAGTATTTTATAGTGAGTATTTGCATTGTATGTCGCACTTTCCTTATGAGTTACACCTTACCTGTTTCAGATGTGGATTTCTATTGATTTGTGTTTATTTTTTATCACCTTTACTAGACTCTGATCACTGTATAGCTAGTTTGATTCATATATGTTATGAATGTCCCGATTTGATATTGAGTTATACTCGTGCACATTTAATTTACTCTATAGGATGTTATGTATGTTCTCCCACAGGATTTATGGCTTCCAAGTTTTTACCACCCTTTCAGATGGTAAACTGTAGCATGAGATCTTTTATAGGTTCAGCTCCATCGATGGTTCATGGGGACGAGAAGGCTTTCCATTTATCTTTTTTTCTGGCCGTTTTATTCCAAGCACACTTCATGTATGATACATGGATTATTGAGTTGTGATTTCTTTGGGATATTTATCGCTTTATTTGAGATAGATATATGTTGGCTAGTTGGATGGCTTATTGATGATATCGTTTATACTGGAGATTAGTAGTTTAATTGTTACGGATATTTGGTGATTATTAGTTACTTTCTGTTGTGTAGTTTAGAATGCATGATGATATATTTTACAATACATGTTGATGATGACTTTACTTTATGGTCATACTTCTGTTATGAATGTCCTAGTAATTGATGATATTTAATAGAATTAAGAAAAAATATATATGCTGCAATTTAAGAAAGATAAGTAAGAATCCCTTCTCTAAGGAAAGGGTAATGTCACACTTTAAGATCCGCAACACCATGCACATGTATTTCTATACTTATACTTTGATTTCTGCGTTTGGGTTTTAAGGAATTACATTAGGATCTAGCTCTATGGGGCAAGAGAATGGCTCATAATTTATAGGGAGAAAATGTTGGGGTGAGCATTAGGGAAAGCACAACAAGTAAATCCAATCTTCTACAAATTTATACTAAAAACAAAATAAATAAATAATATTCAATCAATTTGATTTAACATTCAATAAATGTTAAATATATTGATGCTCACAAATGATATGCAATGGATGCATTGTACAAAGTAATTGGTCATTACTTGTACTAGTCTCGTAACTACCAATGTTGATACGACCAAACCCATGGCTACTTGCATAAAGTGGTTGAGTCACCAGACCTAACCTTAGGCATTAAGCACAAGATGGATTCTCCCCAAGCTCTGACCCATGGTTCTGATTAGACAGCTTGAGCCAATGCCACAACAACAAGTAAAGCTACATGTAGCAAATAAAACAAATAATACTATCTAGATAAATCATACAAATCATGTCAAGATGAAAACCAGATATTTTGCTATATGAATGTAATGCAATTGTACTCATAGGGTGCATCAATATTGGTTGAAGACCATCTCAATACATATGATAGGGTAGACAGGAGATAGACTTAACCCTTAGCCTCTTACACCAAGTGGTTAATTCACCAGACGTAACCTTGTGTATTGGATGACAATCCCATAGATAAACCAAGTAGTGGTCTATGTCTTGTAAGTGTTCTATGTCCTCACAAGTTTAAGACATGAAGATAAGGTGGACCAAAGACTTAAAGAAGAGATTGAAGAGTACCTTAGCATTGCATTACATTTTAAGACCTTAAAATGAATATAGACATGGTGGTAAATCCCTCTCAAAACCTAAGAGAAAATGGCCCAAATACCAAGCCCTAAGAGTGCCAAACATAGGCCTTAGCAATCTCAAGTTGTGATCAATCAGAGATCTCATGATCGATCACGACCAAGATTTGGGTCCAGACTAAGACACCCGAGGGCCATGCCCCTTCTGCCAAGATCGACCACAACTTGGATTGTGGATCTCATTATTAATCATGGATCTCATGATTGATCACGAGCTGCCTAGGCATGTCTTAGGCCTATGAGACTGATTCATGATCAATATAGGGGCATTTTTATCAAATGTAAAATTTTATTTCCCCAATGTGAAAATTTTGAAATAAACCCCATTTTTTAGAAATTAAAGGCTCCTGAGAGTTGCTTATTTTAAAAGATTCTAATCCTATAGTTGTGGGTGCTTCTCACCCTTATAAAATGGAACTTTTTCCTTTAGGAAAAATACTTCAAGCAAGCTAGAGAGTGTTAGAAAGTTTTCCAAGTTGAGAGCTTCCTTCCTTGAGAAAACCTCTATTTTCTTACTGTTTTGAGCTTGAGTAGCTAACATCTCCACCAAGAATCACTATCTCATTCTCTCCTCTTGAATACTAAGCTTCTACTATTGAGGAGAACTTGTGTGAGATCTTCCTAAGAGGAAGCTCACATTTGGCTGAGCTCAAGGAGCAATAGAGTCAAGAGTTTGAAGTTTATGAGTAGCTAAGGCAAACTAGCTCAACAAGAAGCACTCACCTATGTGCAACTAGTAACATCAACCAGCTTGTGGTAATATTTTCTTTTCTTTGCATTCATTTGTATTCATTTTCATTACTGACTTACTTTGCTTCTGTCAAAGACACCGGAAGCTTGACTACATTCGCTAAAGACACCAGAAGTAGTACACACTTACTGGAGACATCGAGTGTTATTATGTAGCTTGTTTTTGAGCAAGTAGTTGGGTTTTGTATGTCTTAACCTAGGTTGTAATAGTACGTAAATGAAATATACCTAAGCTTAGTAGTGAGATGATCGGCTAATGGTTTTGACTTCCAAGTGCAGAAGCTGTCAAAGTAATACAAGGGTAAATCCTAAGATCAAATTCACAGGGACAATGGGAATTATGCAAACATTTCATAATCACAAGATAACATATTACCATTTATGGTGACAAGAAATTTCGAAAAGAAAAAGAAAGCATTAAACTAAAAGATTTAGCAATGAACAAAAAAATAAGAAATAAACTTCAAAGGTTGACCACTAACTATATCGACACCAAAATGGGGGCTATTTACTAAGGAAGCGTGGACTGAATTAAGAGTAAAATTGTTGGCTGTTTTGGAAGTTCTAGCATGAATAAAACTGAAAATAAATGTGAATCTATATTTCTAAAATTACCAAGAACCAAGAGATTTAAGGGAAATGTGTAGAAATTGAATTAAACTTGTAAGAAATAATAAAACAAACACTTGAGATGCAAATTTTGCCCATTTCTGATTTGAAGTTGGATTTACCTCTAATTTTCTCTTCTCTCAACCATTTTCTCATTCCAAGAGATTATGATCGGATAATACAACAATCAGCCCACAATTTTCAGTATA
>JAOXJP010235491.1:0-10007 GCA_025762735.1 Platanus orientalis | reverse complement strand
ATTACAAAAATTCCCTTTTGGGTTACTTTCTTCTATTTTCTCCTCTTTTTCTGTTCTAAATCCTCCTTTATCTCCTTTCTATGATTTTATTTTTCTGATTCTTAAATTTTGTGGCTACTTGTTTGATTCTAAATTCTATTCTTAATTTCTTTGCTTCTGCATCCTTAATTTAAACTATTTAAGGCTTTGGAAAATTATTTTATATCAATTTTTGGTATCTTCTCCCTTGTCCTGCATCATGAACCCTACATGATGATCCAATTTATTCTTGTTTCACATGGATGCTACCACTTCTATAACATTCACAAATTGTCTATAAAGGGCTTGCGAGGTTACAATTTTTTACCACTCAATTTTTGTTGAATTTAACTCTGTGTTTTTATTAAAAGTATAATTTTTTTATTAAAAGTATAATGACAGGACAAAATATTCAAAGTTGATGTGTTCCTGTGGGGCAGGCTATATAAATGTACAAACAACCAAAATAGAAAGGAATTATGGGCAGTTGTTATATTGGTGCCCTCACTGGGGGTTAAATCACGCATCGCCATAGTGTGATTTTTTTTAGAAGGACCACATGATATTTTTGTTTTTTTTGGGTGGGGGTGTTTTTGGAATGAGTTGACTAGGAATACAAGACGAGCAAGTCAAAGAAACAAAATTCAAAAAACCAAAACAGAAAAGATGTTAACCTTGTTAGAGAGAAATGGTTAATTGGTGCTCTATGTGGTTATTGTGTGATTATTATTTTTTTTTTATTCTTACACTTGTATTTACGTTGTATATAAATTATTGTTTGGAAGTAAGAATGAATATAAACTTTTTATTCACATATCTTATAAAAAGTGCAAGCACTTTGTTCTTGTAAATATTATATATATTGTTATTTTTGTTGCTTTTGAAATAAAGAAGGGTATATGCTGTTGAACTATATTAATTGATGTATCTCCTAACACCTTAAGGTTTTAGGAGAGTTGGTTAGTTTATTGTTAACATATACAACAGCTAGCATATGTAATCACTCTATATAAATTGGCATCATACATAGAACTAACAGAAGTAGCTTCGAAGACTGTAAACCAAATACATGTAATGAGTCTGGGCTTTGAAAATAGCTTCTTCTATGTGCAAATCAAACAGCATTCTAAACCGAAAAGGACCTTCACAGACTATTTTAGAAGTTACGTCTCACAAAAGTGCTTCTGGAGAAGTCAAAAGCATTCTTGAGAAGTTTATCTGAGCAAAGTCTAAATATCCAACTTCCACAAAGGGGTGAACTAGCATGATTTTTTTTTTCTAACAGGATGTATTTTTGCCATTAACAAATGCATCTGAGATTAGGATGTTGAGATGGATGAGTGGCAATACTAGAAAAGATAGAATCAGAAACAAGCACCTCTGCGAGAACTTATGGGTAGCACTAATTGGTGACAACATGAAAGAAATTAGATAGAGATGGTTCAGTCAGGTGCAACGAATACCAATGACTGCACCAATGAAAAGTCACATGTTGTCATTCGAAGGCTCTAAAAGGACAAGGATTTGGGTGGAAGTAATGAGGAGACTAGAGGTCTTGTGAATTTATTGGAAGATATAGCCCTAGATAGATTTGAATGGCAGAGATGGATTCATGTGGCTGACTGAAAGTATTGCAGAACTACACACACATATTGTGTGAGAATTTAGTATTGCAGAACTACATATTGTGTGAGAATTTAGTGAGCTGCCTACATTTCCAAACCTCACAGCTTGTACATGTATATGGTTCACTCAAAACCTAAGAGAAAAAAAAAATGAAACCTGTCTTGGAATATATAATTTGTTTGGGATAACAAGAAGAAAGAAAGAAAAGAAATGAAGAGAAGAGAATGACATGTATTAATACTCACACATCCCTCAAATTTAATTAATATATTATTAGGATACATTCTTCAAATATTGTACATAAAAGTAGATCAGAGTGAGAAAGTCAATGTAAAAAATTATCCAATACGTATGTACTATGAAACACAGACATACAGACACATTAGAACTCTGCTCAAGCTGGAGCATGTTATAAGCTTGGAACAAATTAAATCAAACTGACTACGCCCAAATGCTTTGTTAGATACATCTGCTAGCTGATATTCAAACTTCACATATTAGGTAGAAATTTCTTCACTCATCACCTTTTCTCAAATGAAATGATAAACCACCTCAATATGTTTTGTTCTCTCATGAAATGCTGGATTACTTGTAATACATGTAGCTACCTAATTATCACAAGAGATACCACCTCGCAACCCATCTCCTATATAAGGGTCTTCAACCAAATCAACACACAAGTAACACTGGTCATATCACTGTAGCTTGCTTCCACTCTGGATCTTTAGTAACTACAGTTTGCTTCTTACCCTTCCAAGTCACAAAATTACCTCCAACGAACATACAATAACTAGTATTGAACATTCTGTCTTGGTAATCCAGCTCAATCAGCATCTGAATAACCTTTAATACTCAAATGACCACTTGAAGTACGATTCCTTAACCTAGAACTCCTTTTACATTTCTCAAAGTCTAGACAATAGCACTCTACAAGAAATGCATAACTTAGCAGACCTCACTCACTACAAACATAATATCAAGCCTAGTGATGCTCATCCCACAAGTCTTACATACCTGACCGGATCTGCAAATAAATCTTCCCTGATACACCATTAACTCTTACTGTTTGTATGGACTCCGTTGAGTATATTGAATCCTATTGATCGTATTGTTCTACTGATTGTATTGAGTCTTACCGAGTGTATTGACTCCCTTGATTGTATTGTTTCTATTGATTGTACACATGTCTTATCAATTAGCCCTCCGCTTGGAGATTATCTAGGCAATTGGCCCTCCGCTTGGGGATTATCAATGCAATTGGTCCTGTCATTGAGGATTAATACAATGATAATTGGCCCTCCTGTTGGAGAGATAATTCAGTGAGATTGGTCATGTCATTAAGGATTAATATAATGATAATTGGCCCTCCTCTTGGGGATAGAATGCAATGAGATTAGTCCTACCATTGGGGATTAATACAATGGTAACACTCTTATATCGTTATTGGAATTCTGAACTCTGTATTGCCATTGAACATTGGAATCGTAATTGTTATCATATTATTAATACCCAATTCCGAGTAAACCGATATAGTTATTGCTTGATTGCTACTCATTTGAGTAATCCGATATCCATCATTGTTTTGATTGATGTCCATCCGGGTAAATTGCTATATGTCTCTGATTGATGGACACCCACATGGCTAAACTGGCTTAGGCCATTGATTGATTAACACCTTAGGGTAAATTGTTATATGTCACCGATTGATTGGCACCCACACAAGTAAACCAGCTTATGCCATTGATGGATTGATACCTTCAGGTAAACTATTAAATGATATCAAAAGAATTGTCAACGTTCTGAACTCTATTTGTTCTCATGAATGAACTATATAGATTTTATTGTGGAAATGTGTCAGAATTGCCTCTATATTGGACTATGATTTATTGATATCCGTATTGTAATCAAACAATGCACGCATTATAGATTGAACGATTGAATCACTCGTGATGTCACATTGATTTATTCATAGATTACTCCTTTTGAGGACATGCATGCATTTTTCATATGAAGTTGCTATCATGCAATCATACATTACTTTGTTTCGTTTCCTTTATATTTTGCATGCCTTCTTAGGAGTCATGGATTCACCCATCCATAATCATTTTTCATACAAGGAACATTCAGATTGAGATAAGGAAATGAGATTTATGGGCATTGTTCGAGCCCCAAAACCTTGATATCCTGTTTTGTAGTTGGTCTTTTTGACCATGAACTATATTGAGACTCATCTCTTGGAGGACATTATTGTAAATATTTGATGGGATTGTAATAATTACTTTTACTGAAATACTTTAGTTTTGAATATAGTCTAACACTTGGAGACCCTTTATTTGGAATCTTTTATATGAATTGACAACATGGAAATGTATTGAATCATATTCAAATGAGATTGGTTTAATTCCACTGCATTTGATATGAGATGGATGTTATTCCGCTGCATAAATGAATGATGGAATGTAATGGAAACGAATTAAATTGGATATATTCTGTTACGAAATGTTTAGGAAATGGAATGAAAGACCAAATAAGGTCATGATATAAGAAAAAGAAAAAAAAAGACCGTAAATAACCATGACAAAGATATGGATTGTCTTAATGCCACGGTCCAAATCTAAGGCGCTAATGGGTTATGATCCAAGTCTAGATTCGGGGCATGACAAAAGGCACCAACCCATGTAATGAAAGGCAGTGAAGTTTGATTTTAAAAAATTAGTGTGTTATTGGGTTGTTTCCCAACCAGGCCTTAGGCCTCTTTATTCCCCATAAGGCGATGCCATCTCCTAGGCTCCCCTTTCTTCTCCTAGGTGAATCATGGGCTAACTTCCACTCATTCCTCTTCTTCTATCTCCTCTAATCTCCCATCCAATATTCCTTTTCTTATATTTCATCTTCTTCTTCTATCATCTTCCTCCATAGCAAAACATTTATTCCTTTTTAATTTCTAAACAGCGTGCTACAATCATTAAATCTAAGGCTGGAAAATCAGAATCTTGAAGAAATGATAACACCCTTAATGGCTAAATCGTGATCATTAATTGAAGGTACTGGTATTTGATTTCGAACAAGTACTTTGTGAAATTCTAACCCGGTATGATCCTAGAGGGGGGTGAATAGGATTTTTACAAATTTTAATTTCTTTTTGATTCAATTGTTGTTCAATTAAGTTAATTCAAATAAATCCCAATTAACCCACAATATGATTATTTAAGTTTAATTCTATGAGTGAAGTCCTAAAATGATCAATTAACTATGAATTGCAGATTTATATTTTCACAAGATATTCAAATATACTAAAGTGCTCAATTAGCCCAATTTGCAAATTCAATTAAGATGTTTGTGCATAATTCAAGATATGAAAATTATAAAGCAACCACAAAGAGACAAGATATATATAGTGGTTCGGCACACCGGCCTATATCCACTTTCCAATGCCCACTCCGGGGGCATGTTGCTTTTATTAATAGTTAAATCCTAACTATTACAAATGACATCAACAAAACCTTACCTCTAGTGGCTCCGGTAGAAGTGACTTTGCACTTGATGTCTCCAACAAAGTGATCACGAGTCTAGTGTCTCTAACAAACTCTCAATCTCACTCCCGGTGACTCCAGTGGAAACTCTACATCCGGTGGCTACGGCAGACGTCCTCAAGTGATGAAAGGAAGGTTGTTTTGTTGTGGTGCTCAGCCTTTCAATAGGTAAATATTATAAAGTCTTCACACCAGTTAAAGAGAGATTTCTTGTTTTGTGTTCCCAAGTTGGGCTCAAGCTCTCACAAACTCCTTGATAGCTTCAAGGGCTTCTTCTCCAAGTATTGGATGATAATTTTGCCAAGTTCTGACTCCCCAAGACTTGTTTTCTCTCATCTTTGACAATTTACCTATCTAGCTCAAGAACACCTCATGTAGAGAGGATTTTCATTTGAATTTCTCAATGGGATGCGCAAGATGTCTTCAATAAGTGTACGAGGTGTTCAAACATCATTTAGGACCAATCTCATTCTTATAAAGGCAAGACAAGGCTACCCATGGCCTCCAACGGTCGAAATAACAGTAAAAATTGACCATTTAGCCTTCTTGGGCCATCTCGATCGATCGAGGGGATTCGCAATTGATCGGGCTACCCAAGCTTGATCGATCAAGAATTATCTCGATTGATCTGGCTTTCTTAATAAGCCTAACTTTGATAGTTCAATAAAGCTCGCCGAACCAATCATTTTGAGTACTTATGGGTCTTAAATGGACATTGGAAGCAGAAGTTATGACCGTTTTAAGTTCAGATGTCTATTTTTACTTCTTAGCTCATTTGTCACTTGGGGTTCTTTAGCAATTGCACTTACGGTCATATATTGGTCTTTAGGCCTTCTTAGGATCAAACATTGGTCTTTATGGGGGTCTTGTCAGCACACACACACCAACCAGTTGGTCTCATTACCTGATTTATTTATTTGGCTAAGGTTGATGCACTGGAAGTCTTCATGGTCTTCCACGCGTATGTTTTGACTTGATCAACTCTTGTACCTCTTCTATGTCTTGGTGATGGTGGTCTTCACACTTGACACACCCAGGCTCTCATATACATTACATTAAACACTCATAGCCTATACACCACCTAGACCTTGGAATGGAATTGACAATACAATATGACTTAACATTTTGTCCCTCTTATTCTCTCATTAAATTGCAATATTCATTGTTTGGTCTTTATTCAAAGTGCTAATTATGTGTTTTATTCATGGATCTCATTATCAATTCTATATAGATATTTTAGGTTTCATGTGCTGATAACATCGCACCACCTTTAAACCTTCTTCCTTTCTTTCTTCCAGAGTTTGATTTCCATGAAATCCCCTACCAAAGCCCTCAACTTCCACTCTAATTCTTTTTTTCTTTCTTTCTCTCAATTCCATAAGATTCTCCATTGGTTTTTCATTAAACCCTCCATTACAAGACTTTCTATTTTCTAAAATTTCATGTTTTGACATAGTAAATATTATTCAAATTACATGAAATTTGGACTGTAGGAACCTTGTGCAAGTTAGACAATACTTGAAAAAAATTATGATTTTCTGATACGTGATTAGGGGTATTTTGGTAATTTTGTGGGTTCTGCCTTGAAATTCCATAATTGCCTTTGGGCTTCATTTTCTCTCTTTTTCTTATTCTTTTATGTTTTATATCATCCTTACTTCTTTTCTTTAATCCTATTTCTGATTTAGCTAAGTTTCATGGCTACTTGAATGTTCTAAGTTCAATTCTTTACTTAATTCACTTCCACACTTCAAACTCCAAAAATTGTTTTGAAGTCCTTGGGGTATCCTACATCAAAATTTAGGCATTTTCTCTATTGTGTTGCATCAATTTTGGTATCAGAGCCAAGTTCCAACTAATTCTTATCTAGTTGGGTTCCTGTAGGTCTATCTAATAGTAATCATGGGAGTGAATAGGGATGATGTGTATCAAGAACTTGAAAGGTTATGGTCGAAATCTTAAGGCTATAAGGGTGGAACTGAATTCTAGAATGAACAGTTTTGAGGCCGAGATGAGGTTTGAAAAGAGGTCTATGAAGGAAGCTATTGAAGCTATTACAACAGCCTTATCTATGAAGGAAGAGGCAGAGAAATTCCTAGTTCAGGCCAGGAAAGTATCTAAGGTCAGCCATTGATCAACGTAGGATGTTCCAGTTCGAACCAAGGCCAGAAAAAGGAAGAGATCAAGGCAGAAGAGTTCATGCAAGAAATCCATACTTAGTCCTCTTCCACCCACCATGTTGCAAATCATTACTCGATCCCAAACTTCACCCAAGCCCGAGAAGATTCTAGCTCGAGCAAAAACCCGGAAATGGACTAGATTAAGACCCAGATCCAAGTAGCAATCCAATCCCCAAGGTACATGCAAATCATCAATTCTAGGACCTCCACCACATTTTCCATCAATCTTGAAAAGCTCGGATCTTTCCAATGAAAGTTGTTAAGACTGGTGGATCATCTCAAATTCGAGGTCGAATTTCTCCCCACCCTGGGAGAATGATGCGAACAACAAAAAGAAACTCTTGTTTATGCCACCACACAAGAGAGAAAGGCTCAAGTCTTGTGTCATGTGTGGGTTATTTTAATTGTCAAGGGGTGATTAATTTTATAATAAAGCCAATAATGCTAAGGGTAGAATTAGGATTTTTATTTTAAGGGTATTGATGTAATTAAGCCTTTCTTTGGTCATGGGGTTTATCAGAATTATAGGCTGGCCATTGGGGAGTAGTTGTGTCTTTAGTGGGCTGCCACATCAACCAATGGGACCCACAAAGTGGCTGGATGACAGCCCCAACTTTTGTTCTCTTATGACTCTCCAAAGTCAACATAAGGGGTCCACCTAATGGTTGGCCAATAGCTAGGAAATCCCACATGATTTAGCAATTTTAGATTTTAAGAATATGGGTTTTAGAAAGTGTTAAGTGTGGTAAGTCTTGTGCCAAAAGTACGGAGTGTTTTAGTAAGTTTAGGATTTTAGAAGATCATGTTTTTAGCAAGTTTTAATTTTAATATTTCTTAGGAATCAAGTTTGTAATTTTAGCAAGTTTTAGTTTTAGAAAGTTCTAATTTCATTAGGATGTAAGCCTATTTAAAGGCACCAACCCATGGAATGAAAGGCAAGTGAAGTTTGATTAAAAAATTTGGTGTGTTATGGAGTGGTTTCCCAACCAGGTCATGGGCCTCTCTGTTCCCCATAACGCCATCTCCTAGGCTCCCCTTTCTTCTCCTAGGAGAGTCGTGGGCTACCTTCCTCTCATTCCTCTTCATCTATCTCCTCTAATCTCCCATTTAATATTCCTCTTCTTATACTTCTTCTTCTATCATCTTCCTCCATAGCAAAACATTTATTCCTTTTCAATTTCTAAACAATGTGCTACAATCATTAAATCCAAAGTTGGACAATCAAAATCCTGCAGAAATTAGAATACCCTTATTGGCTAAATCGTGATCATCAATTGAAGGTACTGATATTTGATTTCGAACAGGTATTTTGTCCCTCTTATTCTCTCATTAAATTGTAATGTTCCTTTTTATTTCTTCATTCAAAGTGTTGATTATGTGTTTGATTCATAGACCCCATTATCAGTTTTGTATAGATATTTTGGGTTTCATGTGCTGATAACATCGCACCACCTTTAATCCTTGTTCTTCTTTTCTTTCTTCAAGAGTTTGATTTCCATGAAATCCCCGACCAAAGCCCTCAACTTCCACTCTAATTCTTTCTTTCACTCTCTCTCTCTCTTCCAATTCCATAAGATTCTGCATTGGTTTTTTCATTAAACCCACCATTAAATAACTTTTTATTTTTTGAAATTTCATGTTTTGACATAGTAAATATTATTCAAATTACATGAAATTTGGACTGTAGGAACCTTGTGCAAGTCAAAAAATATCTGAAAATTTTCATAATTTTCTTATGCACGATCAGAGGTATTTTGGTAATTTTGTGGGTTCTGCCTAGAAATTCTCGAATTGCCTTTGGGCTTCCTTTTCTCTCTTTTCTTTTTTTTTTTTTTTTTTTTTTTGGTTCTATTTCATCCAAACTTCTTTTCTTTAATCTTATTGTTTATTTTTCTAAGTTTCATGGCTGCTTGAATTTTCTAAGTTCAATTCTTGATTTTATTTGCTTCCACACTTCAACTCTAAAAATTGCTTGAGGTCCTTGGGATATCCGACATCAAAATTTGGACATCTTCCCTATTGTGCTGCATCAATTCATTTGAACTGGTTCTGAAGTATATAACAGTTGCTTTAGCAAAATTACTAGTTGACATATATAGACTTACACAAGCTTCATATGCCTCTATTTCATCAATGCCAATCCCAATCCTGAGCATAGCCGTTAACAAGGAGACGAATGGTGTGCCGTGAATATCTTCACCCATTCTTCCACCACCAGCCATGCCCCAAATCAAGCCTAAGAGCAAGACTTTGCAAAGATGTGAAAAGATTCCAATTCGATCCAAGGCCAAGAAGCGATCCAAGACACAGAAGCTACTCAAGCAAGATAGTTATGCAAGACTTCAATCTTAGGTTCTCCACCACATTTGCCACCTCTACCACGGACTTCAAAAAGACCATTAACAATCAGCTATGATGGATGTGACCAGTTCCAAATTCGATGACGAATTTCTCCCCACCCCAGGAAAATAATGCGGACAATGAAAAGAGGCTCTTGTATGTTCCATCCAATAAGAGAGTCAAATTCAAGTTGTATGTTTTATGTGGGTTATTTTAAGTGTTTTAAGGGGTTGGGATTCAAATATAATAAGGTCTTTTGTGCTAAGGGCTTTTGGGGATTTTATTTCATAGGGATCTGATTGTAATAAGG
>JAOXJP010235490.1:0-10007 GCA_025762735.1 Platanus orientalis | reverse complement strand
AACCCTTGGCAAGGTAAGCCTAAACCCATGCTTAGATCATCTCCCCCTTCAACATATGTGAATTTTGATTATTGTTATGCTGTCCAATTCATGCTAGAGTGTTGCTCTAATTCGGGTTATAGAGTAGAGGCTCAACAGCCTCTACTTGCCTCTATTTTTTACCTTCTTCGGTGTCAAATTTCGTATTATTTTTGTAAAGGGCTTATTGAGCCCAAATTTTACTATGCTAGACAAAACATATGTAGGATGCTTTGTATTTAATTTTATGATTTTTAGAGCTGTGGAAGGCCTCGAGATGGCCCCCCAAACAGACCCCAAAAATGGTTCTTTTAAGACCTAATTTTGGGGAATATTTGATGATTTTATTATGAATTTTATATACATGATCTTAAGCCAAATTTTTTATATGTTGTTCATATATGTAGTTCCTGATAGCATGCCAAATTTCAGAATTTTTCCACACCTCTAAGGGGTTCAAATGGCCAAATCAGGTTGCTGGATTTTGGTCTCAGGCCTAACGCTTGTTTTTTAAGGGAATTAAAAAATAGGCGTTAGAAAAATGGGTGTATGGATAAATAGGCGTTAGACAGGTATAGGCTTATTATGTATGGTTGGAAAGATCTCTCTTTCAGCTTTCCAAATTGACTAACCATGCTCAATTTAGAATTTTGTGGAGAGAGATATACCCTCCGGAGTACAGACTGTCTATAGCCAATGCCTAAAGGCCCACCACTTGGGGTTCGATGGGGCTGCCTAAAGGCCCATAAAATTGAGTGGCCCACCACTCTTTATAATCTCTACCCTAATCCAGGAAGACCTAGGCATCAATGCCTATCTCTCCTCTGCCAGCCTCACCCTCAATATTAATGACCCGAAGGGGCAGATGTGGGACCACAAAATCCTCCACTCCTACCCCAACCTGAATCAAACAACTCTCCCTGAAGTACATGGTAACCTTGTCAAATAACTATCAATACGACTCTCTGATGAGACCAAGTCCAAGCCAAGGTCTGAGCAAGAGCAACGTCCCTGTCCAAGACCCATCTAGTCCAAGGATATCATTTAACCTACACAAAGCACAATAGGAGTTAGAACATGATTTTAAAAGTAAATAAACATTTAAATAAAGCAAAAAAGAGTTGTGTACTTACCTGAGTAGCAATAAGGAGGTCTAGGTGTCGTCAAAAGATGAAGATGGACTTGTGGACCTTGTGATAAGCGTTCGAAACTTTGCACCTTGCCACACAAGGGAAGGGGAACATCTCCTCATTCTTCCATGTAGGGACCAAGGGTGGAAAGTGCTCGTAACACCGCACCTACAAAGAAGTTGAATGCTAATCAATGTAAAATGAATAACAAGAAAGAAGCAAAATCAAATAAAATAAACTTAAAAGAAGTATACCTTCTAAAGAAAGCATAATCCTAAGAAGATAGGAGAACCCTGCTTGGTTGAGACCTCACTCGTGTTGGTGTACATCCACCCTAAGGCAGAGGTACCCCAACTGTAGGGCCTTACTCTGTCCGAGTCCTCGAGCGTTGGTAACAGCTAGAAGTATACCCAATCACTCTTCGTGCAAAAGACTGACTGGGTCAACATGAAAAGTAGGAAGGTCTGGGTTGAGTAATCCCTCTCTTCCTCCAAACTCTTGTCTGTGGCCTAAACATATTTTGTCTCGAATTAGGACGCTAGGACTCCTTTGGTGCTCTTGTAATACTCTATGGATTGAGGCCCGATGCATCTCCTCACCATCTCCAAATCAAACTCATCAATAACCAAGGGGCTAGTACACCTTTAGTGCCCTTGTAATACTCTATGGGCTGAGGTCTGATGCATCTTTTCATAATCTCTAAATCAAACTCATTAGTCGATAAGGGATGGTTGCCACCAATGGGAAGCCCTGTCATTATGTAGAAATCGATGGGGGGCATCCCAATCTCCCCTATGGGCAAATGAAAAGTACATGTCACTGGCAACCACCTCTCTGCCAATGCCGTCATAAGTACCCGGTCTGCCTTCAACACGGGCAGGGTAAGGAATGGCCCAAAACCCATCCCGATAACCCGTGCCTGGACCTTGGAACACATACACTCCCACAAAGCCTTGACCCCGGACCAGGGTCTATTCCTCTCAATTTTGTCCCTAACCTACATACAAAAATGCACAACAAACATGTTAAATAATGCTTAAATAAAAGAAAATAACAAAAGAAAAAATGCAATTTTTGGTCTCAGGCTTAATGCCTAAATTTTTCCTAATGCCCAAATCTTCAACACCTATTTTTAGTTAGCTGAAAATTCAGGCATTACGCTTGTAATTTAGGGCAGTGAACTTTAGGTGTCAAGGCATTTTAAAATCATTGTTAAACTACCTAATAACCTCTCTAAACTACTTAAACAAGTTCTAAACACAAAAAGAACAAAAAATAATTCAAATTTATCATCCAAACATGAAGATTTTTACAAATCCAAAAGCTTCTAAAATAAATGCAAAACTTTAAAAAATTCATGAAACTTCAAGTAAAGAACTTAAAAAAGAGAGATCAAAAGTCTTGTTTAAAATCAATGAAAATCACTTTGCAATTGAAAGAGCGATGAATATCTTACCTCATCCGCCACCAGATTCTTCCATAGCACGGTCTCTTATCCCGAGAGAAGGGGCAAGTGTCGCAATGATCCATCTTGAGCCATTGTTGAGTTTAAGTTTTGGATGTTTTGAGTTGGGAAGGTTGAGGAAAGTCTCTCGGAAAGCCTTCTCTTAGTTTGTGATTGTTTAAACAAAGCAATAATAAAGACAGGCTTGCAGGCCTTCTAAATCTTGTAACCACTCCCATCACCTAAACGTGCTCCCCATGCCTAAATTTAATCAATTAAATTCAGGCATAGAAATGCAATTTAGGCGTCAAGTCCATTCCTGCTAAACTTTGCCTTTAGCTGGGAAATCATATCTTTAACCTTCTCTTCATGATTGTTGTCAAGACATAGATCTCAAACTCATATGTGTGAAGTCTTACCCTTAGGCCTCCATAAGTTTTGTAAAAGTCCAAATTACCCCTTTTCCCTGAAGAGCAAGAAATTCGGGGGAGACCAAAGCCAACTCGGAGCTACTTTGACATTGGCATACATCAACCTAGATTGGCTTCCTTTAGAAGTGACCAGCTCATTTTGAGATCCTTCATCTATGGTTTTCCACTCCGAAGAACAAGATTTTACATCTACCATCTAAGAGCTTGAATTTTTCTTGGATTGGGAACATCGCCTCGGCATCGACACTATGATCCTAACCCATAAGCCTAGACTTTGATGCATTAGGCGTCCCCAAATCTTTCATGTCCAAAGAAGCTTTGGTGGAACACATACGTAATCCTTTTAACCTCTTAATGGAGAGAAGTTGAAAGAGAGTCAATGATTTCTTGGACCCGATCAAGTTCAAAGCTTTCACCCTAACCATCTCAGAATAACTCTTGCTATCATACATCCGTCATCATAGCAACAAAATCATTTTCAACATCTTGGGGGCAAGAAGACCTTAACTCCCATGGTCACATCTGAGACTATTACTGATCTCTCACATTGTACTTAACATCAACAAGCTCGGTTATCTGGTTGCCCGACTTTCTTACAAGCTCGACAGTATGGACATGTGATTGTTTCGTCACTATCCCCCACTCACATATCCCACAATTCGACTCCCATACAGGCACATGTCAACACTGGACCTCTTTTAGTCAAGGCCATGACATCTTATTATCAAAGTTTATTGTCTGGTGTGCTCCCTGAATATGTCACTTGACAAAGCAAGAGACACAAAGCACACTATCCACACTTGTTCTCCAAAGGCCACCCTCATGTGACTATCACATGAGTATTCTAGAGCACCCCTTATATACTTGTGTGCATCCTCTAACAGTTCGCTCTTAGACAAGATCTCTTTGACTTCCTTACAGTCTTTGAAGATGTATACAAACTGAATCACATGACACCCACTTTTATCCGGTCTTACTTGACCACCCTGTAGGATGCACCTAAGTAGACTACTTGGTACTAGGCCCTCGTACCCACAAAAGTCCAGGTTAAGTCACCCGCTTATAGGTAATGGCTTCGCCAAAGGATTCCTACACATTCAACAAATTTATCACATCTACCTCCTCGAACGAGAGGCCTTGCATTGATTCACTACATACATTATCTTCAAATCTTGATCATACTTTGACAAAATAAAAGGAAGTCCAAGGAACTTAGCTGACGAGCATGTCCAACGTGCTCAAACCAAGGCTTCCTTAGAAGCCGAGTTGCATCTCCGTGCCAGGGCCAATGTCTAATAGACTGCACTCCACATGGGAACAAATCCTAATCTTAGCTTTTTCATTCCCTAAAGAGTGAGCCCAATGACGGCAGAGTTTCCCATGATGACTTGGGAATTGAGATACAACATAGTGATAACACAACTTTCATACATGATCAGTAGATGCAATCCTGGGTTCACAAGCTGAGAGGATAACTCTTCTCTTTAAGCTACGAACTAGTGCCACGTCCACTACTACCACCGTTGGCACCTGATCTCTAGATCTATCTACCTTAATTGATGGCCTACCATAGGGTAATGAGGGCGTACGGATTTCATCCATGGGATCTGCGCCTTCATAGACATCACATGACAGAGGGATGGATCATGAGGCCCTTCCCCAAACAAAGAAGAAGATGAGGGGCCCCACCAGACTCATAGTGACTAATAGCCCCTTAGAGCAGTGCATTATAGTGGATTGGAATGCTAAGGGCCAAGCAGTTAGAAAGAACTTGGACAATTTATCCTCCCGACTAGGAGTCCTTGTATGAGAGCTGATCCCTTTAAGTGTGGTTACCTGGTCTCACATCCCGTAGCATCTAAAGGATAAATATGGGCCTATGCTCAGGTATTAAATATATACATGTGTGTTGTGTAATTTCCCTGTGTAAGTATTAATATTTTTTCCTTTTATTTTTAATTACTAATGATCTATTCTTAAATATGTGCATTAAAAATTTATGCTAGATGATTGCAGGAAGGATTATGTCATGCATAAGATGGGCACATTATATCCAGCTCACAAATCAACCATGACAGGGTAAATTAGACAGGCCATCGAGAGTTATGCAGCTAAGGGGATGATAGCTTGTATTCGACCGCATGCTACACCACCTTAGTAGGAGGAGTTCGTCACAATCATGTTTGCAATCTAAAGAGTTTCAAGTAAATATTTATGAACTAATTCTATTTGTTTTTCTATATATATATGGGCATCATGGAAAGATCGGGTGGTTTGCCCGCCCCACTTCGGGGAATCGCGCCTGGCCTATTTGGGTTTGCCTTTGGGCTTGGGTTTGAAGTTGCCACTAACTCGGGTTTTTATATGCTAGGTTGGACGCCTGCCTCTCTTCCAGGGGAAAGGAGGATTGAGGGCTTTTTAGGGCCCGGGTTAGGCACTTGGGCCTAGGGTTAACTCTCAAACTGGTCTGGTTTCCAGGGATCTGAGTAAGCTGTTTGGTTGCAATTAGGGAAGGTGTTAGGCACACTAATTACCCACCTTTTTAGGGTGGTTCCTCTAACCTAGCAATTTTCAAGTGCTAGTAAGGAAAAATGAATTGATATTGTTCTTTTGATTTTTATTGGTCTAGACCACCCCTGTGGTGTGATCATTGCAGTTAAACCTGAAACATAGTCTCTGGCTGCCTACATACCGGATCTTGTATAGTTCGATGTTCTTAGGGTTTTGTTAGGATCAAACTGCATATAATTTTAGGGATTTGTAAGTCTCGGTGGTCAAGTACGTCTAACTGTGTGAGTGAATGGGGTGTTGTTCATTTTAGGGTGTTTATATACTTATAGAGTATCCCCGTTACTAAAATACGTTAGTGAAAATAGGTTAAGACTATGTTATACCAATGTGAATGTTTTAGGGACCTAACTAGCTATGGCCAAGTCTCAGGGTCTTTGAGTCGTGAACCAGTACAGTATGACCCTAGGGTAAGGTGGAGACTGTAAAAAGTTAGAAAGGATTGCAAGGTAGTGATTGGGTTAGGTTATGTAGTCGGATCGCATTAACGTAACAGCCATGACACCAGCGTTGTCTCCCAGGTAAAACTTAGGTGTTGAACACTTAAATGTTTGATACTGGGATTAGTATAGGTATAAGGGTTAGACAAAGTTTTTGGAAGTTAGAACAGGGTTTTCTATGGTTTTGGAAATGTCAAAAAACTATGAGTTAGTAAATCTATCAATAAGGTTTTCTAAAGGTTTGTGGGTTTTTTCATACCACGGGGCACATAAGGACAGAAGGATAGGAATTTCAAGTTAGTACGCCTGATCTCGGGCTATACGCCTAAAATAGGTAGATTTCCTGATCTCAAGGTGTACGCCTGAAGTAGGCAGTACGCTTGAAATAGGCTGTACACCTAAAATAGGCTGTACACTTGAATTTTAACTCGATTACAATTCAGGCGTACTGTGGACAGTCCGCACTCAAATGGGCTCAAAACTCATAATCAACCGTGGTTGGTCTCTTTGGAAAGATGAGAGAGAGATCTTTCCAACAAGGTATAATGAGTTATAGTGGGTATGCCTAAAATGGGCTGCACGCCTGATCTTTAACTCAATTAAAGTTTAGGCATACATATTTTTTAGGCATATCAATTCTGTGTAGCAATCCAGCAGCCTGCATTTTTGTACTTTTAGGGCACTTCCCTAGTCCAATGGGTCTAAAATTTTGTGGGGTACTAGATTAAGACCTCAGGTATACCTCTGAAAAATTTCATACCCATTGGCCAATGATAAACCTCTCTTTGGAATCTCCAAAGGGGGTGGGTTCTATGCAGTTTTGCACAGACCTCTTTGAAATTTGGGGGTCGTGGAGCCTATTCCAAGAGTTATGCAAATGGGTTTAGGCTCAAATTTGGTACAAAACTAATATAAGATGTCATGAAGCTACTGAAAAATTTGAGAGTAAATAGAAATTTATTTAGTAAACAAATTAAGTGACCAAAACTAGTGTAGAATAAGAACAACAAGAAAGTAATTCAAACAAAATTACAGTAAAATTCTAAAACAAAAATAAAATGTCATAAAAAAACTAACTAGAGCATATTAACTATTTAAATAAAAAATAAAGAATGAATTAAGTAAATATCATAAACATAGAGTGAATTAAGATTTGGGCACCAACCACTACTCAGGCGGTCCTGTTTGCACAATGAGCAAGTGGGCTCCACTTAGAGACTCAACTAGTGTCATTTGGTGCTCACATTTAGTGGTCTGGTAAATCACTATGTTAGTGACTGTCAGTTCAAATTTGAGCTCCAAATTCCATGTATAGAGGGACTTATGGTCCCTACACTATCATTGGGTCAAAATAAAACAGTAGGGGAGAGACAAGCTTGTCTCTCCCATGTCCCACCATGGGACTGTTTTAAGGGGTTCATGGGTGGGTTGATCATAGAAAGGGGGTCTAAAGAGACAAAAAAATAACAAAGGGGGGGAACCAACCTGGTTTAGAAGCTTTTCTTCATTTTCTTCCTTTCCTTCTCATTCTTTCTTTCTTTCTTTCTCTCATGGGTTTTTTTTTATCAGAATTTTCTCCTCTCCTTTGGATGAAATGGAGGGGAGTATTTATAGGTGGGGTGAAGGGGGGTGAGGTGGAGAGGGTGAGGTAGGTGTGATGTGGGGTAGTGACATGGGGTGAGGTAGAGAAGATGAATGAGTGGAGGGGAAGGGATGTAAGGTGGTGTGTTGTTCTAGAAGGGAGTGAGGTGGAGTGGGCAGGTGATTGGCCCTCCTAAGGAGGTGGGGGTGAGTGAAAAAGGATATATGAGGTGGTGGAAGGTTCTAGAAGGGGAGTGAGGTGTTGGATGGGGTAAGGAGGTGGAAGGGATGGTGGGGCCCACTTGACATGTGTGTGGTGGAGGTGAGGAGGTGAGAGGGGTGGTGGGACCCATGGGAGGGGTGTAGGAGTCAAGGTGGTAGTCATATGGTCTCCACCCTGCATTTGGAATATTCCAAATAAGGGGTGTAGGGTTTAAAAATGGTTTCAAGTGCATTTTAGGCAAAAAGAGTATTTTTTGAAAAGAGCAATGATTGTTTTTTTGGATTTTTCCCCTTGACTATATGGATCTATTTTTTATGTTTTATAACTCCAAATGTCTTAAGGTTTATGAGTTTTTTGCATCTCCCGGATATTCTAGTCGTAAGGCAACTGTCAAAATCAGATTTTGAGTAGGGTAAGCAAGTCAAAACTGACTCCGAATGACCCCGGATTGACCCGTACCAGTGAGGGAGGGGTAAAAGGGTAAAATTGATTTTTGAAATCCACATAGGGCTTGATTTTTGAAATCCATGCAGAGCTTGAAGTCCACAAGATCTGACAGGCAGACAATCTGATTCCCGATGAATTTCTGAGAGATTCCCGAAAAGTGGCTTAACCAAAAAATATACCTTGTTCTTGTGAAGAACTAGGTCATTGAGCTATGCTGAGTCTATGGATGGATTTGTCTATTAGGGTGTTTATTGAAGATCTGAAATAATCTAAGAAAATGGGCCTGACCTTGAGGGATTTAGATTCCTAGAGAGTTCTCGGAGGTCCATCGAGTGTTCATGGTTGAAATAAGTGATTTGGCTGTAATTTGGGGAAGAATGGGATGATTGGGGGGCATTGGACCCCTTATGGTTTTTCTTGGGGAGATATTAGACTTGTCTACATGGGGCCACTGACTAGCTAAGTTTTTGATCTGTGATAGGCCTTCAGGGATTTACCGAGGGTCCAAATTTGGAGAGAAATAGTGTATTTTGAGGGTATGAAGGTAAAATGGTAATTTCTATAACCTTTTGTGATTCAGCGTGGAAAGACTTATGAATGCCAGAGAATCCTACAAAAAATGGGTCAAATAGCTTGAAGTTGAGTTTTTTAGAGGTGTAGGGATAAAATGGTAATTTGCCAGCCCTTTGGGATTTCAATGTGGGAAGATTTGTAAAAGTCAGCAAATTCAAGATGACTTCATTGTGGAAGGACTTTTGAGGAGTTCTAGAGAAAATGAGTTCAAGTAGGCCTCAATTAGATTTCTGAGGGTGTAAGAGTAAAATGGTAATTTGCCAGCCTTTTGATGTTTTAATGTGGGAAGGCTTATGAAGGTTGGCAAATTCAAGATAGTTTTACTGTAAAGGATTATGGAGAAAATGAGTCCAATAGGGCTTGATTGGGATTTCGAAGGGTGTAAGGGAAAAATTGTAATTTGCCAGCCTTTTGGTGCTTTAGTGTGGGAAGACTTATGAAGGTTGGAAAATTCAAAGTGAAATCGAAATGATAGTTTGAAGCTTGGACCCTCGTAGTCCTAGGGTGTTTTCTAGAGAGATTAGGGTTTAGTCTGATTGATCCTTGGGTGGAGTTTGAATATTGACATTGAGTTTGCAATCAAAGTATCCTTTGAAAATGCCCGACTATTTGGGGTTTAGGGGGGTCTAGGCTCTGACATTTTCTCTTGCTGTAATGAACCCATCTGACTCCATTAATTAGCTCGAGTCAAAATTTGGGTGCTGACAGATACCCCCCTTTGGTATGTGTGGTGAAGCCATACATAGCAAAGGAATGAAGTGCCCAAATTTTGACTTAGCTGAGATAGTATTTTCACTTTTGTATAACTCATGGGTATTAGATAAGTTGTTTTATAAACCTATAACTATTTTGGTTGATAAAACGAGAGGGGTTTAAATGGGTTTCAACATTTTGGGGCTAATACTTTTGTAAACATTTTGTCTTTTTGAAATGCCTTCTTGGATAAAGAATCCATTCAATCAGTTTTTTGTAGTTCTTTTGAAATGAATCATAGTTTTATCAATACTTTGAGATTGAGTATTAGCTGATTGGAAGATTCTCCATCTTCTGAAAATGAGGCTTATCCATGAGTTATACTTAAGCTACTGGTTCTTTCTCTGCCCTTGGTGGTGTTACTATTAGCATATACACTGCGTCAGGAGACATGTAAGT
>JAOXJP010235489.1:0-24016 GCA_025762735.1 Platanus orientalis | reverse complement strand
GGGAGGGAGGGAGAGAGAACACCAGAAGAGAGAGGGAGAGAGAGATGCGTCGGGGAGAGAGGGAGGAGGGGTAGTTTGGGGAGGGGATAAAAAAGGAAAAAAATATGGGGGGTGTGGTGAGGATTTTTGGGGGTGCCAATAGCCTCACCCCTATTTACTTGTATCATTGTAAGGGTAGATAATACTTTTAATTATACTGTGTGATATTTATTTAAAGTTGTAAATTTGTGGTTTGGATTTACAATTTTTTTTGGTGTGGATGTTTTATTTAGCATCCATTCGATTCAAGGATGCTTTTAATCTGATCCATTGTCCTTAATCCCCTTCAAAGACGACAAAAATAAGATTATTGTGGTGAAAGAAAGATTGAATGAACAACGAAAATTTCTAAATTTTTTTGAAATCCTATGTAATGGAAAAGAATTTTGTATCTTCATTCCAGGAGATAACAAGAGTTTGGGATGGGTAAATGTGGCATACATATTGCGTCAATCTTCCAAGGGAAAATCTCTGGCAGCTGAGCGGATCCCAAACTATGACTTTGTTTCTTTCCTAGTGTTGGAGGGCTATGAAGGTACTAACAAATCGAGGGTGAACAAATCAAGAATTGATGTTATCCAACGTGAAAGAGACCGGGCTATTAATGTATCTTGTTCGGTAGATGTTGCCGGGGAGGAGGTATGGTCTTGATCTGTCATTTGTTTTCGATCAAACATCATTATCAGTTGGGAAGAAATTGCGATGCACCTATGTGAAGATCTGGACCTGGTTGAAGAAGTTGCTCGGATCGCAGTTAGTTCATCACGAGCGGTATTGGTGTGTTCATTAGAAAAGGAAGCTGGGAGTCTTTGTAAGTTTAAGGTATCATTTTCGGGAAAGGGTTGGATTGTCTTCAACTCCTGGAATTTGGAAATCTATACTCTGAACTATGAGAATTAAATTCAAGAATAGTGGATTTGACTTTAGGGATTGCCATTATGTCTTTGGACATTGGAGATGTTTGACGTAGTTGAAAGAATTTGTGGGGGATTGGTGGTCGTGGATGATCGAACCCTTAATGGCGAAGAACTTAGATGGGTTAGACTGAAAGTAGTAGCGAGTGATATTCGTTTAATCCCATGGCTGATTTCTATTACTGAGAATGGGAAGTATTTCTCAATGACCACATCGATTGAGGAGGAAGAAGCTTCATATGATTGTGAAAGATGGGCAAAATCCTCAACCTAGAACTATAATCAACGATCAATTAGAGGGCTGGATTGTCAATGGAAACTTGATGCCTCATTACCGTTCGATCGATACAGTCCAGCCTACGGGGGGTTGATTTCGAATTTCAAAAATGAGAAGTATTGCTCAAGGGTACTGTGCAGTGGTTTGGGGAGGGGATGGCGTGTTGCAGTGGTACATCTTCTTCGGGTAAATGTGGGGAAGTGGAAAAGGTGATATCGAAGAGTCGTGCAAATGAAGGAGGATACGTAAGTCATGCATGATGGGGAAGTTAAGTATGGGTCAAGAGGATACGTAAGTCATGCATCCCACGAAAGCAGGACAAGCGTCAAATTCAGATTAAAGGGCTGTGATGACTCATGGATTATCTATGAGAGATAGGGAGGGACCTGTGGTGTCAATGCTGATGTAGAGGGTGGAGTGTTTGAATTTGGCAAGTAGGTTGTCTAAGATATGGACAAAGATCCAGTAGGGCTGACGGGGAATCAAAATTTGGATCCGGTTCGACCTACGGTTACTAGGGAGATGGGCCTGGGGATTCAAGTTGAAGGAGGGGAAACTTCGTTAAACCCGATAGTTAATGGGGGTAACGTGGTCCAAGGTTGAACAAATAAGTTGCTCCAAGGTAAATGTGTGGCCCAACAGCCTTTAAGTTCTTATCATGGGCCCGACTCATTAACAGGCAGTGTTTGGGCAATCCGAGATGCTCATTCCGTCTTCATGGAGAAGTTAGTGACTAGGTCTCTAGCTGATGATCCAGAACCAACACCTGGGGTCACGATGATGGATAAAATGATTGAGCTTCTTGCCGATGAACCTATAAGTGTATTTTTGTGATGAAGGAGGGTAATCAGTTGAATATGTCAGATTTCCAATTCAAGAATGATTTGCTTCCTCCGGGATGATCTATCAACGAAGGGATGGGCGGAAACTGGGAGAAGGGGAGCAAGAAATTGGTGGTCAATAATGGGGTGTGGCGAACAAAAAAATATGACTTATCCCCGAAGGTAGGGCAGGTTGGTGATCCATCAACAGTTATATTGCAAAGGCGTGCGTAGGATAGCATTGATCGTGATTCAAGTGGGAAGGTTAGTGAAATTTTATCAGAGGATTCTTGTTGTTCTTGAGTTGCAGAATCTGTTGATAAAGGCAATGTTGGTTGTTTTCCGAAGATGGCATATGATGATGAGGACTTAGGGGGGATGAGGAGGTGCTGTCCTTAGTTTCCTTGCTTGGTCCTATGCTTGTCTGTTTGAAGAAGTTGGTAGCTGGAGTTGATGTATCTAAAGAGGCGAGGGTGTTTGAAAGTGATGAGATACCACGTCCAAAATCAGCGAAGAGGCATGTCGGATAAATGATACTATCTCCTTTCACCATTCCCCACAGAGATATTCGGATGTCCATTACAATGGTAGCAGGGAGATTCTCACAAAACCACATATGATGCCAACCATTTTGGCGACTTCTAGAGTCGACGGAACAACTCTAGAGATGTTGGGTATGGGAAAGAAAAATCGGCTTTCTCCTAATATGTTTGGAAGGGAGGAGAGTATGATCGAATCGGTATATCCAAGTCCTTATGCAACTGAGAGGTAAGTATAAAGTTTTTATTCCTCTTCTCTTTTAGATGCTTCAGATTTTTGCAGGACCTTTTTTTATGCAATCCATGTATTCAAAGTTTATCCATGAAGTTATACAGGATGCAAGTTTGGATGAATTCGATATGGGGAATCTAGATAAGCAGTTGGTGGTCAGGGACTCTTCAAGAATGGAAAATGAGTGTGAGCTTTTGTCTGTGGTGCCTCTTGCGGTTAATGATATGGGGGGATCTGGGAGGGGGACTGTTTTGATGGAATTAGAAGATGGTATGATGTCTAATACTCCAATACATAGTGGTGACAAATATGATAGTTTTTCATAAAGGGTGTACGGGTTACAGATGAAGGGTGTATCTTGGAATGGGTACTTCATAAGCTAGAAGATTTTGGGTCTTTTTTTGGGTTTATCATATGAAGGTTTTGATGATGAAATAATATATTTGTTTAAATCAATCAAGTATCATAAGTTGAGGAATGAAAAGGGGGATGAATCTGGATCGATGGGGGGAAAACGATTAATTAAAAAACTTAAGAAATTGAAAAGCAATGTTAATTGTGATCGAAAAGATAGATCTTCAAAGGAGGGTGGGGAGAGAAGGGGAAAAATGTTATTATTTAGGTAATTTTATGGATCTAAAAATTCTTTCATGGAATGTTAGAGGGTTAGGAAATAGGGATAAAAGAATTACAATTTGTAAAAGTCTGATGGGGATTTATCCAGATATCCTGTCAGTTCCTTTTATTCAGTATGCAGATGATTCTCTGTTTATGCTGAAAGCGGATGTGGAAGGGTTGCAAAATTTGAGATGTATTTTGCTGATTATGGAGACGACATCTGGTTTAAAAGTTAATTGGAGCAAATCAACGTTGAGTCCGGTGGAGAGCATCTCCAATGTCGGAAGTCTGGTAGATGTGTTAGATTGTGAAATGGTGTTGTTGCCGATCTCATATTTAGGTCTACCACTTGGGGCGAATTCTGGTTCTACGGCTATTTGGAACCCAATAATAGAAAGAACGAACAGGAAAATCTCAGGTTGGAAAGGCCACTATCTATCTAAGGGAGAAAAATTGGTGTTGATGCAATGGGCACTAGCTAGCGTTCCTATATATTTCTTGTCTTTATTTCAGGTTCCAAAGAGTCAGAAAGCAGTTGGAGAGGCTTCTGAGAGATTTCCTATGGGGGTCTACTTCGTATGGAAGGAAAATCCATTGGGTAGGATGGAAAACAATCTGTAAACCGGTGGCGCAAGGAGGGTTGGGTGTGTGTCCGTAGCAAATTCTAAATAGAGTGTTGCTCAATAAATGGTTATGGAGGTTTGGAGTAGAGAATCAAGTTGTTTGGAGGAGGCTAGTGGTAGTTAAATACGGGAAGGAGGTGAATGGGTGGGCCAGCAAAGATCCGCAAGGGGCTAGAGGGTGTGGAGTGTGCAAGAGTATCTCTATGGGGAAGGAGAATTTTTTCCGGTTAGTTCGGTTTAAGATTAATAATAGCAAGAAGGTTCGGTTTTGGCTCAATCTTTGGTGTGAGAGGAGGCCTTTGGCTATGGTTTATCCATCATGTTTCAACTTGGCGGTAAACAAAGGGGGGTTGGTGAAAGAGCATATGATCAGATCGAGGGCTTTTTACTCTTGGAACATTCAACCAAGAAGATGTCTAAATGATTGGGAGATTGAAGAGATAGGTCGGCTATTAGACATTTTATTAGATAAGTACTGTCTAGGGAATGACTCCAAGCTTGATGAGATGCTTTGGTGTTTAGATGAAGCTAAGGGCTTCTCAATTAAATCCATTTGTGAAGTGTGGAATTCATCTATCCAAAACTCTTTTGAAGGGGAGTGTGTTTGGAATCCAAAGATCCAGATCAAAGCTTCTTTCCTTATGTGGAAGTTATGGTGGAATAGGGTGTCGACGATTGACAATTTAAATAAAAGGAGAATGGTGCTAATCAATTGGTGTTGTCTATGCAAGGAAGATGCAGAATCCGCTAGTCATACTTTCATACATTGTACTTGGACATCTAAGATTTTGAACCATTTTATAGACAAATTCAGGGTGAAGTGGGTGCAGCCTATGATGGCAAAAGATCTTCTTATGTGTTGGTCGAATCAAAGATTATTTGCAGGGAGGAGCATTTGCAAAGAGATGTGGTTGATGGTGCCGGCAGCGATTTGTGGGGCAGTTTGGGAGGAGCGCAATAGAAGAACATTCGATAATGTTGTAAGGGAAGCTCGACAAATCCTGGATGATATTTTGGTCATAATTTATGGATGGCTTTTTCTAGCGCAGTCGAGGGAGGCCCCTCCGTTCAAATCTTGGATGTTCGATTGGGATTCTATCTTCTTATAGGCCTTTAGCTCAGTTGTTAGATCAGTAGTAGTTGTTGTGTTTGTTGGAGCATCTCATGCTGGTTGCTTTTCTTTTGTTTTATTAATAAAATTACCTTACTGTCATTAAAAATAAATAAAGTCTCACAATGAAAATCTAAAACTAAAGAGTAGAGTGCTAGAAATTGTGTTTTTAACATTGTAAAGAGAACATGACCAAGACAAAAATGCCACCGAAGAAACTGAAGCTGAGTTTGATGAGAAGAGGAAGACATAGAAGGTGGGGGTGGCTATTGAACTATAGAAGATGGGGATGATGGCTGCTAAACATTAGAGGCAACTAGAAAACAACCATCCATAAGATACAACCCCCATTCCTCATAGCCTCAATTAAGTTTTCCCCGTCTTCAAGTCCTAGAAAACATGGTACAAAGGAAAAAAAAGATAACTTTGCAATCTAAAGCTTTAGTAATATGATTAACAAAAACAAGGTTCAACTTAAAGTTAGGAACATGGAACACATAAGACAATGATAAGGAAGATGTAAGGGGAATACAACTAGTACCAGCTATAGAGGACAAAGAACCATCAATAATATAGACCTTGTGTCTACCAAAGCTAACCCAATAGGAGGAAAAAAACTAGACATACTAGTCAAATGATGAAAGGCCCCTGAATTAATAATCCAGGGATGAGTGGACATGGCACAAGACGAAGAAATGGAAGTACCAGAACATGCTGAGGAGACACCATCATGTCAGAACTGTGTCATAAGTCACCGCATAGAGGCTAGTTCATTTTAAGAAGAAAAAAAATAGAGGAACTGTATGTGAGATCAACAACAACACAGGCTATTCGAAGCTGTCA
Organism: Platanus orientalis; assembly: GCA_025762735.1. Lineage (NCBI taxonomy): Eukaryota > Viridiplantae > Streptophyta > Magnoliopsida > Proteales > Platanaceae > Platanus > Platanus orientalis. The sequence continues at coordinate 17,999 of JAOXJP010235489.1, read as the reverse complement.
ACCCCTTCAAGACAACACAATGAGAGGTTCCGCAGTCTAAGAGTATCCTTTTATCCTAGAACAATATGAGCACTACCCGATACAAAAGGGAACCACAATCCACAATCCTCAAATCCACTTTAATGGAGTAAGATCGAATCACAATAGCAAATCTCTAACAAAATTTGGAAATCAAAAAACACAACTGGTTGAATACTCTCAATACACCAAGAATCATGAGCTGTCACCGATAACTCTCCACACAAGGCTCAAATACTAGCATTAGAGGCTAAAGCCTTAAGATACAACTGGCAATATTCAAATCCACAAAACTAGGGGCTGACATAGTTTCAACATAGTACCAGTACACACACAACACTCATATAGGCTTCACAACACTACCACCAACAGACAACTTCAACAACACTGGTTTTCCAAAACACTGTACACAACACTATTCACAACCATTGTTCATTGTAGCATTAACAAACAAAAACACATCGAAAACATCACCAACCTCTCAATCTTCAACCATTTTTCTTTGAGAATGATTTAAAGTATTCCATAGTGTAAAATGACCACTCCGTTTTGATCAAATCTCATGAAAGAAGCAACAAATTGAAAAAAAGGAACACAGACCTTCGTTCATCGTTCATATTGGATAATAAACAGATCCTACAAAAAACCTCATAACTCTATCAAACTTGATGGGGGTTTGTTTCAAAAGTTTTCTATGCTAAAAATGATCAATCCTTTACTGATCTTTGACAGAAAGAACTATTAAATGGCCTAGAAGATCGAGTTTTCTCAGATAAGATAGCCAGAAAATCAAAGAAAAATCCATATCTTGCTCAAAACACCTCCAAATCACCTCAAACTTTTCACCATAAATCTCTAAAAATTAAAACAACCTAGTTGGGGAAGATTCACATAAATTTCGACCCCTACTGACATTAGCAGTACGGATGTTGACGACAACAACTCCTTAATGCCTCGAGGTTTTTGTGTTGTGAGAACCTAGCTCCGATACCAAGTAGATTTTGAGTATTTAGGATTTTAGATAGGAGATTAAGAAAATGAAGAAGAAGAAGGGGGAATTTGGCAAAAATAGAATATGTATGGAGAGAGTTGTCTACTCTCACATCTTTCAATATTATATAAAAATGATACAATACAAAAGGAGGGTATTTACAAGTATACTCTTGTACAATACTAGACATATGTACCCTTACATGTATGCTCTCATAAAACTATAGAATACAACATATTGATGGAGTGATTTGTAATTTTGATGGTGTGACGTGTCTAAAAAATGTGAAGGAATCTAATATCATTAGGCCGGTTGGACTCCATGGGTAGTCGGTATTCAATTTTTATAAAAGAAAGCAAGTATTCAGTTGCAGGTAGAGCCATGAAAATCACACAAGACCGTTTGGTCCTAATGGAAGGGGAGAAGTGTGATGGTTTTTATCATCTGATTAAGAATATGGAGATTACTAATATTACTTTAACCTTGATGGGCAACTGGAAACAGGGTATACAAATAACAAACGCTTGTGTAGGGATTCTTTTGTAGTTAGGTAGAGACTGGTGTTACAGGTTTTCAAGTAACAGACGATGGTAAGACAATTACTGTAGTTGGAGAGGATGGATCAAGATCCTTGCTTAGAGTTGACTAGGCGCGTCAACTCAAGATACTTACACATATGCATTTGCCATATTATAATCAATTCGGATGGAGTCAGGATTGAATTGGATTGATTTGATACTATGCATGGTGATGGTTCTTCAAGGATAAAGGTTGTTTGCATTGATAAAAAATAGGTTATAGTTCAGGTTTAAGGTAGGGATGCATTTCAAGCATATATGGTGCAAAGTTCACCAAGGAGGATAGGTGTAGGATTATCTTCAGGATGGTTCCAAAATGTGAGCTAAGGTGGATTGTTGTGCACGTGTCATAAGTTCTATGTCTTGGCAAAGATATAGGTGGAGCCTACTACAATGGGATATCTTCAAGGTGGCTACAAAACAAGCCCAGGTAGAGATTGTTATGTTTGTCTTGTTTCTTTGCCGTCGGATTGGTGTGCAACCCAATGGATTAGATGAAAAGACTAATTACAAGTGGGTTCTAATTAGAATTGTCCTTTCCTGGATGGATAAAGAGTAAAAACCTAAGAAGCCCTCCATATAAGAGAATTTCTCAATATGAAAAGGGTGATGATTGTTTGACATTTCTTCTCTATGGTTTTCTCTTTGAGAAGTATCCTTAAGGTGAGAAAGCAAGGTTCTTTTCCGGATTGTGAAAGAAGGTGAGAAGGGTGGTCTTCTTCACAGTTTAAAAGGAGAGTTATGGGTATAATGGGTTCTCAGGTTTTCATGGGGTTTGGGTTTAATTTTTAAGAAAAATGGAGAATTTATTCTGTTAAAACTTATATTTCTCTGGTTTATAGTGAAGAACGAACAAATCCCGTGGATGTATGCCAAAGCTGAACCGTGTAAAATTCCTCACTTTTGTATGTTTGTTGATTACTTTTCTGATGCATTATTGTTTATAGCATAAAATGTGAGTGGTCTAGGCCCATATCCTATCATGTAGTATATTAGGTCTGTTTCCGCTGCATTAACAATACTTAATTCTTATTCTCCCATGTCCCCTTCTTTTTCAACTTTACTGTATCATTTTTTTCTTCATTGTCTCCTGTCAAGTCAAATGATAACCACATGCTTTGGAAAGAGGATTAGCACCAACAGTGCAAGAGCAAAGTGCTATATGAAACATTGTGGACGTCTAAGAAACCACTCCATGTTATATTTACCCTTCAATGTAAACATAAGAATATAGAGAATAGAAGAATTGTAGTATTTAGAAGACCTTGTTCAAATGGGTAACGGGCAGGGTCTTCACCGAAATAAAGGGCAAGTGCATCTGCATTTCTACCCTGTCCACCAGCCAATCATGATAAAAGAGAACCATTAGTAAGAAAAAACCCACCACTTAATAAAATATCAAGGAGATCATTAAAGTTTTAGTGCCATACCACTCCAGAATACAATGATGTTAAGGATAGCACTTCTGTTTCAGCAATGCCAATGAATTCCTTCAATGTCTGATCAACAAAACTTTGTTTAGACAGCAAACCAAGCATTGGCCAATTGCATATTTAAAAATTTTCCAGGGAAAAGGAAAATGAAACTTAACATCAACATAATTCTTGAGATACGAAGCAACATACTTCTGCTACTTCCAAAGAATTAAATTGGTCTATATCCACTATACGAAACCAACATTGCAGATGAGTCATCACTAATTTTATTGAAAACTAATTATATGATCAGTAAACTGATAAATAAATTAGAAGGGGATTCACAGTGTTAGCCTCAAATACCTGCACGGGGTAGCCCAATATCAGAAGCTCTGCAGTTCCCAGATAGTTTTATCTAGTTATTTATTTTTGATAATTAACAGTGAAATTTTATTAAAAAACAGAGAAAAACAAGACTAATAGTACAACATGGCAACAAGCCCTTACAATTCACTCGGGATGGTGTTACCACAAAACAAAGAAATCAAACCCACAGCCCAGTTGGCAAGCTTATCCTGTTGTCAGCTTTGGGCTGGCTTTTGTTTTCCTGTTTTTAGCATCTCTCATGCTGTTCCGCTTATCTATTTTAATCTAATTACGTGACTTCCTTAAAAAAAAAAGTGAAATTTTATTAAAAATCAGAGGAGAAAAACAAGACTAATATTACAACATGGCAACAAGCCCTTACAACCCACTCAGGATGGTGTTACCGCTAAAAAAAGAAGACAAACCCACAGTCTAGTTGGCAAACTTATCCACTAAAACAATTTGTTCCCGAGGGACCCAGCTAATAAACAATGAAATTTTATTAAAAAACAGAGGAGAAAAACAACACTAACAGTACAACGACTCGGCAACAACCTTAAAAACCCACTCGGGATGGTGTTGCTGCTAAACAAAGAAGACAAACCCATAGCTAGTTTTATTTAGAGATCTCCATTGCCTTCTAAAGTTGTTCTGTCCCCACCCTCCCCCATTTCCCCTCTGCTTTGGATGGTAGAGCTTGATAAGATCTTGATAGTTAAACATTTGATTAGCAGGAGGATTATGCCCAAGTGCCCAACACAGGCTTCTTATGCAAGATAGTTTGATGCAAGAACTATCAAGAGAAAGAAAATCATAGCAAAATAATCCTAGCACTCATGGGGTTTTAACAGGGAAACGAATAATTGAAGTGCATAACATTAGCAAGTGCTGTAAATGGTATGTATGCTAAGGATAAACCTGTCCATCTTTATGTTTGGAATAGTTGAGACATTACTTGTACAGTCTCAAGGGAATTTAATATATTAGTAATAATATTAATAAAGTGGGAAAAAGTAAAGTCACAATTGGGAATGTGCTCTATATTTTCCCTTTTCTGTTCTCCTCCTACAAACCCTAGATCAAAACAACACAAGATCTTGTCATCAGAACGGAAAATCACTCAGGAAGATCAACAGAGGTTACCAGAGGCTGGAGAACTAAGAACCAACGTTGGATCTCACACACATCAACAGTCATAAAGACAAGTAAAAATACAGGTCCCAAAAAAAATATACCCGCTAATAAAGGATAAATTTTAGAGACTTGTGGTAATTTTTCTAGATTTTTTCTGAAGTAATTGATGGTATTATGTACATCCAATTGAATCCAATAAAAAAGGGGGCAGATTCAGATCATTGGACGAGGTGTTGAAAATGAGACAAAGATGTAAAGTTTGATCCATCTAAAATTTCTGAAGATGTCAGTACAAATTTCATGGGGATCTGTGATGCTATGAGACTACAGCAGATGTTTTTCCATTGTATTTGACACCCCACCTGTTTTTTTTTTTTTTTTTTTTCATATTTCGGACTGTGTCCACTCAAATGAGAAGAGACAGATCTGTGGAGATCGGTACCCATTGTTTGTGGACTGATTTGTGTATATCAGTCTGGTTATCGGTATAATTGATTTACGATGGTACAAGTGGTTGTTGGTTATTGAAAGAAGTATATGGAGTGTGCTCTATCTCTTGAAGTGTAGGTTTATCACTTGTTTGCTAATAGGCATAAGTGGATGCTAAAAGATATCAGAAGTGAACCAAATCTATAGGAAAATATACCATAGTACCAACAGGGAATCAGAGTGATAGTCCAAAAATGCAGATCACCGCCATGGAACTCGATGACTCCAATTATTTGTAATGGTCCCAATCAGCTACGCTGTTTATTAAAGGAAAAGGAAAGAGGGGGTATTGAATGCCAAGGAAGTTGAACCAGAACCTACCGACTCCCTATGATAAGTGAGATGCATGGCTCTTGCATCCCATGCAACCAGATATCAGAAGTGAGCTCATTCCTATGTATTATGTCTGAGCTTCATCATTTCCCTTGTCATGTTACCTCTTGCAGGAATTCATGCATATGTGAGAGCAAGGCAATATTGTAGTATTTCGTACATGTCATTTAGATGCCGGTATAGTATAAGCTGTTAGGAGATTAAGCCAAAGCCTATCAATCAAACCAAACAAGATGAAAGCAATAATAATAAAAAACAAAACAAATCACAACCATAAGCACACCACAAAACACAGGATTTACATGGAAAACCCCAAGTTGGGAAAAACCAAGGAGCCGCAAAGAAAGCTTCACTATTCTTGGAAGATTACAAGAGTTCTCTCTTAATCTCTCTCAAAACAAGTTTTCACTCTCTTTTCTTTCCTCTTCTTAACCCTAAACAACAATAGAGGCATTACATATAACATAGAGGTCGAACTTGGCAAGAGTCCCTCTTCTCCACAGACCTTCTATCTCAGTTCGCAACTGAACTTCTGCCACTGGATTGATCAAGATAGCTTCAGATTAGTCTGATGTTTAGGTCGGATCGGTTCGCCTCTCCACTGGTGGTGTCTACTGTAGTCCCAAATCTGTCTCGATCAGTCCGCTTATGATCAAATCAATCCAGGGCCCTTCGAATCAATCCAATTCTACTAGAATTTCTTCTTAGCTTCTCTAATTGCACCAGGCTCCACACCCAACAATCTCCCACTTCATTTGGAGATTGATGCTCTCTCTTGTTGTTTAGCTTCTGTACCTATGATTAGACCTCTTCATTTCCATGAATCTCTTGTGGCTCTTCTTCTTCGTCTCTACTTATGAAGACCAACTAAAGCTTTGCACATCTCCAATTTTTGTACCATCACCACCTTGGTAAGCATGTTTATTGGATTTCCATTCATATGAATCTTCTTCAATTTCAACATTTGTTCCTTTAAGAGAGACCTTATGAAGTGATACCTCCTATCAATGTGCCTCATCCTTGCATGAAAAGAAGAATTCTTCGTGAGATGAATAGTGCCCTGTCACTAAATAGTCTTTTATTCTCTTGCTTTTTTTCCAACTTTTCCACCAGGTTTTTTTTACCAAATCAATTCCTTGCTAGCCTTCGTTATTGTGATGTATTCCGCTTTCATTGAGGAAAGTGCAATTATTTTCTGTAATTGAGATATCCAACTAACTGTTGTGTCACCCTAGATAAACACATACCCCGTCGTACTCCTCTTGTCTTTATCACTTGACAAGTTTGAGCCTACATATCCTTGTAATTGTACTTCCTTCCCTTAAAAAACACAAAGTTGTGTTAGTGGCCCCTCTAAAGTATTTTAAGATCCACTTAACCGCTTCCCAATATATCCTTTCAGGTTTACTCATGAATCTACGTACAACTCCCATTGTTTAAGCTATATTCGGTCTAGTACTAACCATGACATACATCAAGCTGCCCACCGCTAAAACATTTGGAACCGTGGACATATAATATTTTTTCATTTCAGTCTTAGAAGATTGTTCATTGGAGAGTTTAAAATGATTAGCCAGTGAGGTACTAATTGGTTTTGCATCCTGCATGTTGAATTTCCTAAGCACATTTTCAATATACTTTTCTTAAGACAACCTTAACCTACATGATTCTCATCACAAGAATCTATTTTACTGCTCCCCAAGTCCTTAATTTCAAACTCTTTTAACAACTATTTCTTTAAGTTGTTTATCTCTTGTATGTTTGATCCTGTCACAGGCATATCATCCACATACAAGAGTAATATAATATACCCGTCATCAAAGGTTTCGCGATAACAACAATTGTCCCCATGACATCTTCTATATCCATTCTCCGATATGAACTTGTCAATCCTTAGGTACCATTGCATTGGGGCTTGCATTAACCCATATAAACTTCTTTTGAGCTTGCACAACATTTCTTCATTGACTTATACTTCATACCCTTGTGGTTGTTGCATGTGAATGTCTTCTTCCAAATCATCATGGAGAAAAGATGTTTTCATATCTAACTGCTCAAGATGTAGATCTTTCACTACTACAATGCTTAGTACCACTTTAATGGTGGGCATTTTCATAACTAGAGAAAATAATTCAAAATAATTGACACCTTTCCTTTGTTGACACCCCTTTATAACTAGCCTGACGTTATATCTTTTACTCCCATCATGCTCTTCAGTTAACCTATACATTCATTTGTTGTCCAGTGTCTTCTTTCTTTCGAGTATTGGACTTAAGTCCCATGTCTAGTTTGTACTCAAGAACTTCATCTCCTCATCCATGGCATGCTCCCACTTAATTCTTTCATCAACCTCCAATGCTTCATCATAATATTCCGATTCACCCCCATCTATTAATAACAAATAATATAACGAATGAGATAATCATTGTGTTGGCCTAGGTGTTCTTGAAGACTTCCTTAATTCCAGAGTAGGTGTTTGAGGCTCTATTTGCAGGTTTTCTTCTGACATCTCATTACCTTCAACTCTTGGTTCTTCACCCTCAGAAATCTACTCAAGTTCCACAAACCCTTTTTTTCCATCATACTCCTTTGCCTTATCTTTGTACATGGCATTTTCATTGAATATCACATTTCTACTTCAAATGATTTTTAGTTTTCTTAATCCTAAAACCAATACCCAAACTCATTAGAATCATACCAAATGGAAATCACTTCTTTGATTTTGCATCTAGCTTGTTTCTCTGATTAACATCAACACGAACATAAGATGTACAACCAAACACTCTAAGATGTGAAAGACTTACTTCTTTTCTCGTCCATGCTTCTTTAGGATGTCCACCATTAAATGGTACTGAAGGTTCTCTATTTATCACGTATACAATTGTGTTTACCGCAACTACCCAAAACCATTTGGGCAACTCTACATGCAACCTCATGTTTCTAGATTGCTCTACAATCGTCATGTTCATCAATACATCCACACCATTTTGTTGCGGTGTGTGTGGTACTGTCTTCTCTCTTTTGATTCCATTCAAATTATAAAACTTCTCATATTCTTTACTACAATATTCCTCTCCATTGTCAGACCTTAAACACTTAAGCCTTAACCATGTTTCATTCTCCACTAAAAATCTCTCCACTTCTTCAACACTTCAAATATATCAAACTTATGTTTTATAAAATAAAACCATAATTTTTTTGTTGTATCATCAATAAAAGTAATAAAATAGTAAGAACCATTATGAGAACATACCTAAACTAGTCCCCATATATCTTTGTGGACTATTTCTAACTTTTCAATCTTCGGTGTTTTTCCTACTTTATAAAAGTTAACCTTCTTCTATTTTTCCAAAACGCAATCTTCACAAAATTCCAAAGTCTAACACCTTTAAACTTGGAAGTTTGCCTCTAGTGTGGAGAATCTTCATTCCTTTCTCACTTATATGCCCAAGCTTGTAATGCCATGCGTCTGAAGTGGCACCTGCTTCAACTACATCAATGGAACCATGCTTCCTAGTCAAAAAGTGTACCTTCTTTCTTTCTACGAGCTATCACCAAGGCACCTTTGATTACTTTTCATGTGTCTCTCGTGAAAGTACTTATATGTCTTGAACTTGCAAACTGGCCAATAGAAATTAAATTTTTCTTTAACCTTGGTATATATCTTACACCATTCAACAACCATGTACCTCTATTAAGTAAACTCAACCAAACATCTCATTTCCCAACTATGTTGCAAGCCTTGTAGTCTCCAGGATACTTCATAGTATCATTACACAATTCTTTACACATTCTTTGTTTGCTGCGGCATGAAAGGACACACTAGAATCTAACACCCAAGAGTCCAACTTTTGATTAAGTAGAAGAATTAAAGCATTTTCAACAATGTCACTTGCAATGTTTGTGGAAACTTCCTTCTCCTTATTGTTGCCTTGTTCTTCTTTTGTGCCCAACAATCCTTCTTGAGGTCTCCTTTTTTCCCATAATTCCAACATTACACTCCTGGCTTTGCTGACTTAGATTTTCCATAAATTTTGATCTCCCACGGTCTTGTCCTCTTTCAACAGTTCTTCGTCTACCTTCCACATTCATTGTGCTCATACTTAATGATGTTTCTCCTGATGTTTTTTTGCAGACTTCTTCACTGAGTATTACACTCACCACATTATCAAATTTTAGGGTGCTCAAACTAAAGAATTACTCAACACCATAATTAGGCCATCCCAAGTCTCCAGTAAAGAGGATAGGATAAATAAGGTTCCAACTCCATTATTGAAGTTAATCCCTACCAAGGTTAACTGACTAGTGACTATGTTGAACTCATTTAGATGTTCTGTAATAGTTTCACCCTTAGCCATCTTTATATAGAACAACCTCTTCATCAAAATTACTTTATTTGATGTGAATGGCTTCTCGTACATCTGCGCAAGGGTAGCCATGAGATCTGTAATGGTTTTCTCTTTGAAAATATTGAAAGCAACCGATAAAACTAAGAGAGTCTGACGTACCTAAGGCCTTCCTGTTGAGCACCTCTCAATCCTCATTTGACTTCTTCTCGGGTTTCTTTGCTTTCCGTCCAAGAAGTTGATACAGATTTTTCTGATACAAGAAATCATCTATCGGCATCTTTCATAGTGCAAAGTTCGTACCATTAAACTTCTCAACCCCAAACTTCATGGATTCATCCGCTTGTGTTGCCATTGCTCCTACTCAAAACAAAGTATCATAGTTCCTTGGCTTTAATAAAATTGGCTTTCCAAACCTCAACTCTGATACCAATTGTTGGGGGATTAAGCTAAAAAATATATAATAGACCAAACAAGATGAAAGTAACAATAATCAAAATCAAAACAAATCACAACCACAAGCATGCCACAAAACACAGGATTTACGTGGAAAACCCCAAGTTGGGGAAAAACCACGGAGCCGCAGAAAAATCTTCATTATTCTTAGAAGATTACAAGAGTTCTCTCTCAATCTCTCTCAAAACCACAAGTTTACACTCTCTTTTCTTTTCTCTTCTTAACCCTAAACAACAATTTAGTCATTATATACAACATAGAGGTCGAACTTTGCAAGAGTCCCTCTTCTTCACTTACCTTCTATCTTAGTTCGGATCGGTCCGACGCCCAAGTCGGATCGGTCTGACTAAAATTGGATTGGTCCGCTTCTCCACTGGTGGTGTCTATTGCAGTCCCAAACCTACCTAGATCAGTCAACTTATGATCATATCGATCCAGGGCCCTTCAAATAGGTCAGATTCTACTAGAATTTCTTCTAGTTTCTCCAATTGCATCAGAATCCACACCCAACAATAAGCATAATATAATATACTATATAGTGTATCTACATATACACTAATCTTTGTCTTCACTTCACATACATACGAATCAAAACAACTTGGTATCAGTGCTAGAGTAGGGAAGAGCTTCAAGGTTTCTGAACTAGAGAAAAATAGGCTAGGGGACTTGCTAACATCAGCAGGTCGTACTGTCACGAACATGTCAAAGTGGTGCAGTGGCATGGGCGACTTAGCATGTGGCATGGTGCCATTTCTGTAATTATTGCTCAATGGCATTACCGTAAATAGGTACAGTATGATTTTATGGAAGGTGATGTTCCCTTCTGAGAACCCAGGAAAGGCATAATATACACCTTGAGGAGGGGTGGGTGCTCTGAGGCACCCTAGCCGTTGGCATGGGCGGGAGGCATGTCAGGACATGACTTGGTACGACGGACAGTGTGCATGCTTAAGGCCATGCTCTTAGCCTACATGAGCTTAAACTACGAGGCATTCTCCAACGTGGGTTGGGGGCAGCTCTTGGCATGCACAAAGGTGTTGCCTTAAGTTTCTATGGGAGTTGGGTTCCCTCATGGGACAGTGCTTAGGAGTCTGGTGTAGTGGCACTGTGCATCCGTTTGATGACGGGGGCTTTCCTATATGGGTGCTACTAGCATGTGCTATGCAACAGTGGCAGCCCATATAGAGCCGAGTGGGCTATCTCATGCCCTTAGTATGCTTGGGTGTGCCTTGTCCTCGTGCTAGGCAAAATCCTAGCTTGACCTAGGACAGCTACAATGGTGGCATGGAAAGACTTAGGGCGACATCTTGCATGGAAAGGCATGGTACGTGAGTAAAGTACCATGGCCTTCAGTGGGCTTAATGTCTCAAGCGGGGCTCGAAGATGAGTTGTATGCATGCTGGCCTTCAATGCTATAGGCAGAGCGTGGAGGACTCTGGGGTCGTTTGAGGTGCGCTTCAATGGCATGGCATAGGTGCTGAAGTGGCTGACTAGTCACACACATGAGCGGCGATGATATGGGAACCCTAGGAGTGAGTTGAGTGTTAGGGGATGTAAGGAAGACATTCATGGGCCAGTCAAATAGGTCTTGGCGTGACGGTGCTCTAGGCGAGCAGTATCCTTGTCAGTGCATATGGGGTATGTCGACAGGTTAGAAGAAGAACTCAAATAGCTGAAAGACTGACCTTGGCTGGGTGATGGTCGAGGTGTCACACGATTTTGATAGAGAGGTAAATCTGGCCGTGACAGTACGGCCATAGATAGTGATGTCAGCCAAATAAGGTGAAATCATTTTTTGGATCATCCCTTACTAGCAATGTTTGTGCGAAAATCTCAAATTGATTAGAGTAATATTTGAATTGTCACAAAAATAATAATTCTTTTGACTATCGACTGAAATTCTAGATTTGAAAATTCTTGTAGACCTATTTATTTCTTGGGTTTTTTCAGGTGAAAATTTTGTTGATTCTAGGCTGGGTTTTGTGCTATGAGTAATCTGAAACAAGTTTCACTCATTTTGATTAAGATTTGACCAACTTACGTGCAAATCTCCCTCTTCAAGTTACCGCCCCACCCAATATTCTGTTTTTTGTGCTTGTGTCTCTTTGAATCTCACATACTCTCCTTTGTATGTCAGTTTTGATCCTCATGAGGTATCTCATGTCCTGCTGTGGCATTGTTGGGCATGATTTGGGCATCTTTTATGCGGTTTAAGCATGACTGAGCTGGTGAAAATCACTGTGTGGTAGTGTTACTGTGTGGCACGATTGACTGGTTATATAAGACTGTAGAGTCCTGTTAGAGCTTCGATTACATGGGTAGTGCTGTTTCTGTGCTCAAAGGCTGTTTGTTTGTTTGGTTATCATTCTCCGTTTTTTGATACTGTCTTGTGTGTATGGACTGTGGTCCTGTGGACTGTAGCAGCTTACAATTGGTGGCCTTTCAAGGGTGGTTGAAGCTTACTCTGTGACCTTTAAGGCTATGTATAATTATGGTTCAGCTAGCTTGTGTGGTTGCTTGATGGTAGGTATTTGAGCCTACATGTCAGGCTGTGTAGGAAGTGTTGGTGATTAGGTCACAACTCTAAAGGTTAATTTGTGCTCAATTATGTGGTGTGTTGCCATATGAATTGATGAGCAGATCAATAAGCAGAGTATATGGTATTAGTGTGAATTGATGCCTTGTTGAAGGAGTGTGTATCTCTCCAATTGGTGTGTGTATACCCTATAGATGGTTGAAATAGTGACACAGCAGCATTATTAGACAGTAGAGTCCTTGGATGCTTGTGGTACTTTGTGGGCATGAAAGTGGTAGAGCTTCATCAACAAGCATGGCAGACTTAAGCCAACTAGGAAGCCATCAAGAGATGATAGAGTCCCTACGGAGACTTTTCGAACAGTCACATTTCAAGACTATACAGTTAAAGCAATCCTCCACTTGCCCTAGTACTTCAGATGGTTGAACCTCTCCTACTCATTCTTGGATCATAGATTCAGGTGTTAGTGTGTTACACATCATATGACTGCTATGCAATTTTCGTATATCATATTTGTTCTGGTTAGAACAAAGTTCGTATCATATTTGTCCTGCTCCTCCATATCCGGTAAAGGGGATGTTTCCGCTACTTCCAATATGATTTTATCATCCATTTTTCATGTTTCCAAGTTTACGTTGAATTTATTTTCTATCAATCACATCAAAAATTCCTTGAACTACTGTATTACCTTCTTTACTTATTGTACGTTTTGGGATTTGGAGACGAAAAAGGTGATTGGTTGGGGATATGAGAAAGATGGTCTCTATTTGTTGGATACTACACCACCTCTTGCTGCCACAGTTTGGTAGCTTCTAGTAATGCCAGCAAATGCCATCAAATCAAGTTCTAATGATTTGTTATAGTGGCATAACTGGTTTGGCCATCATTTTATAATCTGTGTTACAATGGTTGTTTCCTCAATTTGGTTCTTTGCTTGGTTTCCAATGTGAACCTTGTGAGTTATCCAAACACAAGTCTGTTTATCCTTCTAATCTAAATCGCAATTTGATTCCTTTTGCTAATGTGCATTCTGATGTATGGGGGCTAACTCCTACTGTTTCTGTGTCTGATTATTGGTACTTTGTTACCTTCGTGGATGACTTCTCTTGAGCTACATGGGTGTATCTGTTGAAGTGTAAAAGTGATGTGCCTTCAGCTTTCAAATCCTTTCATACAATGGTAGTGACTCAAATTGATGTTGAATTCCGGATTTTGTGGTTTGATAATGGGGATGAGTATATGTCAAGGAGCCTCGCTTCTTACTTTGATGAGTTTGGTATTGTTCACCAGACCACTTGTCCAGGAACACCAGAACAAAATTAAAAGAAAAGCCATCATCTTCTTGAGATTACTAGGGTCCCACTAATTACCATGCATGTACCCATGGTTTTTTTGGTTTGAGGTTCTTTAAGCCGTTGCCTACTTGATGAACAGGCTGCCCTCTTGTGTGCTTGATTTTAAACTTCCCATTGAATTGATCTCCTCACCCTCTAAGTTGTTTCCTCTTGCTTTAAAGACTTTTGGCTGTATATGTTTTGTCCATGTGCTTAAGCCTAAATGCACAAAATTAGATCCCAAAGCACTTAAATGTGTCTTTCTTGGATATGCAACGAGTTAAAAATGGTATAGGTGTTATCATCATCCAACTTATAAATAGTTCGTATCCATGGATGTGACATTCTTTGAATATTTTTCCTTCTATCCTTTACAACAAAGATTTCTTCAAGGCAAGAGTTACGGTGAAGAGATGTCTTCTCCTCAATTACCAATGCATGTACCTTCATCCATTCCCTTATTTTCATTCGATGGTGGTAATAAAAAAATAGATGGTGTTGACAAAAAGGGGGAGAATAAAGAGGGAAGAAAAGAATTGAAGGTATATATGATTAAATGACGGGAAATTAAACGTTTCCTGCTGAGAGAAGCTTCTTTAGATCCTCTTGAACAAGGTATATGATATCATTATCTCATTCCCATCCTCAAGATGTCCTTAATGATTCTTCAGTTCACATCGCTCTCAAAATGGATGTTTATTCTTGTACTAAGCATTATTTGTCTAACTTTATGTCATATAGTGCATTATCTCCTCCTTTTTGTTCATTTGTCTTTGTCTTGTCTTCTCTTTCTACGCTTTGCAGTGTATTAGAGGCTTTCTCCTAATCAATATGGAAAGCTACCATGGAAGAAGGGATGAGGGCACATGAGAAAAATCACATTTAGGAGATTAAGTGCAAGGAACTAATCAAAGTGCTAGTGGGTGTTCACTATGAAGCACTAGTCTAATGGTTCCGTTAAAAGGTACAAACTGAAATTGGTGCCAAAGGAGTATGCGTAGACATATGGCATTAATTACCAGGGGACCTTTGCTCCTTTTGCCAAGATGAATTCAATACAAATTCTTATTTCCCTTGCAGCCAATCAATGATGGTCCTTAAAACAATTTGATGTAAAGAATGCCTTTCTAATGGGGACCTTAATGAAGAAGTGTACATGAAGTCATCTCCTGGGATGATGATGTATTAAACAGAGAAATGAAATGATGCAGTACAATGGGGAGGATACCAAAAATTGATGTAGAATATTCCCAAGGCCTCAAATAATTTAAAATAAAGGATGCAGAAGCAAAATTAATCAGGAATTGAACTAAAATTCAAAAATAGCCAAGAAATCAGATAATAGAATTTAAGGAAAGAGGTTAGGATGAGAAATAACATAAAAGAATAAGAAATTTAATAGAGAAAAACCTAAAAAGGTATTTTTGTAATTTTGAACTGAAAATCCAAAAAAATACCAACATGCCCCTCTAACGCATTAGAGAATTTCGAAATTCTTATAGCAGTTTTTGACATGTTCAAGGGTTCTAAAGTTAAAATTTTATTAAATTCCAACAAGAATTGATAGATTAAATCACGGAATTTCAAAAACTTGAAAGTACTTTAATAGAGGTTTTCAGCACTTGCACATGAAATATGAAAAAACGAAAAAGAAGAATGATGAAAGAAAGAGGAAGAGACTAGTATAAAAAGAAAAAGAAAATTAAGAAGAGACGAAGAGAGAAAAAAAAAGAATAGAGATATACCTTGAAGAAGAGAGGGAACTTGCAATTACACCTATGAAAGAAAAAGATATGAGAGCTATGAATGGCATCAACCCTTGGTGAATGAGAAATAAACTAAGCCCATGGCCTATCTTGGAAACACCTAATTCAACAAAACTTTAATAATTCTTCACTGTAAAATTATAAGGAGGGGGTGTCTTTAAATAAGCTTACAACATATAAAATTTAAAAGTATACAATTAAAAACTTGTTAAACACCTAAACTTGGAGACCAAGTATTACTAAAAACTTACTTTCCCAATTTAGAAACTACTAAAACTTCAAACTTGCTGCCTAAGACATACTAAGATTAAAACCTTCTAAAACATGACCTTCCTAAAGTATAAAACTACTAAAAAGTAAGATTTTCTAAAACTCAACTTTCTAAATTCCCACAACTTTGATAACCCTTTAGTAATTTGGTCATAACTTTCCCAAATCACCTTGGATTTGTGCAATCTTGATCTCGTTAGATAGGTAACTGAATAACCTATCTAATGAGACCAAAAAGTCAAGTTTTAACCATAGAAAAATTGGGTCAAAAGTGAAAAATAGGATTACAAATAAAAACCCCAAAAAACTAAACCATGACACTATTGGCCTTATTACAAGATTACCTACCCCTAAATAATTCCAATCAACCCCACATAATATGTACACCTAAATCTAGCCCTCTTATGTGGGGCACATACATATGTCGCATAATGTTGTCTGCATCAGGAAAGTTGTGCAAATTGAAAAAGGCATTGTATGACCTTAAGCAATCACCAAGAGAATGGTTTGAGAGTCTTAGAAGCACTATGGTTTGAAGCAATTATACATAATGTCAGGCAAATCATGCTTTGTTTACGAAGCATCGAGGTGACTGAGTGACTACATGGTGTAAGACAGCCTAAGGGGCTGTTGATTCTTGCAGGTGTGGGCCCAAAATCAATTGAAATAGTAGCTTAAACCAAAGACAAACACAAGACAGGGTACTGGAAAAGCTGGGCAAAATGTGAAAATGATCAAAATACCCCTGTAATCTAGTCAAAATGGGATGAAATTTTGCAGGCTAATAGAGGAGTGATGATGAACAAGCATATAAAATTTCAGGTCAATCCGATGTATATAAGTGTATAAAATATAAGGTTTAGCAGGTTGTTTCAAAAAATCAAGCAACAATCTTAATGTAACTAGGGTTAGGGTATATAGAAAATCAGCAAACTTAAAATAGATTCAAGTGGATTTAGATGCTTAACACATAGGGGTAGAAAACCCTTCAAAAAGGAACTGAAAATGCCTTATTTTAGAGAGGAATTGATAAATTGGCCAAGAATACCTCAGCCGATGGCTTAATGGTCCAGGATATAGAGTTAAAGACTGTTGTAGTTCTTACTTCCAACAACTATCGATTCTGATACTTGTAAACTCCAGGCTCTAATACAGTTGACATAAGATACCTAAGAATTATTAGGCTCCTACAAGGGAAGTATGATGGGAGAAGGCAAGAACTCAAATCTTGAATTCAATAAGGGAAGAAAATTGAATGTAAGCAATTCAAGAATTCAAGAATGTAAGTAATGATAACAAGAAAGTAATTCTTGAATTAAAGAAAAACGAGGAAAAGATTAAATCAAGAAAACAAGAGTAAAAAAGAGAAGTAATTTAAAAGAAAGCAATAAATGAAATATTTAATTAAAGAATAAGAGAAAATTAATCAAATCAATATTTAAGTAAAAGATTATAAGAAATCAATTCTTGAATTAAAAAAAAAAAATTTCTTGAATAGGGAGAAAGCTTAAACCAGTTAGGTTATATGTTTAGAAGGTAGGGATGATGAATCTTGGGAGTTTCTTAGTGAGAAAGATGAAGGAAATGGTAGGGCTTTGCTGCACAGAAACTTTCCAATTTAAGAAAGATTGAGTCTTGATTCAAGAATCCCAAAAATTGGTGTAGGGTTTAAAGAAAACAACATCAAATTTAAATGAATAAAGAAAGAAGAGTGGGAAAGAAGGAGAAGAAAGATGAAAACAAGATTAGAGAAGAAAGAAGAAGAGAGGCCTTTAAATAGATTCTCAAATCCTAATTGAATTAGGATACCCAAAATACCCCCACAAAGAGTGTTGTATGACCAGCCCTCTTAATACACAAATAAAAATCTTTAAAAAACCAATAACTTCTAAAAATAACAACCCCCATGGCTTAAGCCTTATTACATAAAGAACCCTTCCCCACAGAAAACTCTACTAAAAACATCC